>CABFPE010001657.1:0-25352 GCA_900660155.1 Hofstenia miamia
GTGTCGTTCGCACCCAACAACCCCCCTAGGTACGCGCCTGTTAATACAATCATTGCAGAATAATATGGCATTGTTTTTGACTTCATTTAGAGATTTCAAGACTGCAATTAGTGGTCCAGTGCATCATTTGACTGCAACAGAAACAGCAATATACACTTTCATATTTGATATCTAGATTGCACGTTTTACATACAGAACATAACTGAAAGTTGTTTTCAGTAGTTGACATCGGATTCGCCATCCGATCCGATCAGATCCGTTTAAATTGACATCTTCGTGCAAACTAAGGTGTTAATCATCTTCCTCCCTCACCCCAGTCGTCCTACTTGCCCTACTTTTATTGCAGAGGAAACGCTGGAAATTTTGAGCACGCGTAGGCCTCGACATTGAAGGTCACATAGACCTAATATATGGTCTTGATTATATTCAAGATTCATATAGATCTACTTAGATACTGCCTCTAACTTGTGCCAGAACTTATTGTTAAGACATTTCTTTCCCTTGTTACATAGTGTTTTGACATTTCCTATACATCATTCTTCACAGTCAATGAACAACTCTTTCTAAAGCTAGACCATAAATGTATAGTATTCATTGCATTGCATTGATACTAATGATATAATTCTCAAAGCGAAAATTATCATACAACATCATTAAGCGCCCTGATTAACTATAAATCAAAATTTGTTTTTCCTTAAGTGTGTGATACAAATAAAACACTGTTCTACAGATTTTTGTACCATCAACACAGTACTGCAAATTACACGACTAGCCTGTCTAGTTTGCATTTCAAAAACATTCTTTGTTCTTTGAAAATTTTATCTCAAAGACCCAAGAAGCATAATACCAAAAGAAAATGGTTTACATAACAGCTTGTAGAAAGGAACGTCATTATTATCAATCGTTTTTAATAAGTCGAACTACTGCTGTTGATAAAAGTAATGATCTATTAAATCGTTTTAAAATATCTAGTGTATGATTGAAAGGCGTTAATCAGTAATAGGTCAAAATAGAGAACAATAAGAATAATGAAACAATTTTTAGCAGCCATTAATAAAATGATTAATCAGTTTTCTAATAAAAATATAGTTAGTAAAGCATGATACTGATTAAAAATATTCTATGATATTAAGGGGGCAAATACATTTTTAGTACCTTTTAAAGAAAAATATTCTACAAACAAGTCTATATCTCTTTTTTGATATCACCATGAATTGAGAGAGTGAAATATGTGAAAAAAGACTGAGTGGCCATACATATGGCCACAAAATGGACATTTTGGCCAAAAAATAGCAGTATTTTAAAAATCTATCTAGTACAACACTTTTTGTCTAATTGTCTCCAAACTTGGTATATATACTATTTTACAGCATATGATCATTAGTTAGCATGGATTTTCCATATACTGGTATTGTTTTTGAGTTATATAATTTTAAAAGTTCTACCATACTCGCATACAATAAAGGGCCAATTTTATCATCCCCTGACCACAGATCAAAAACTACTTGGCTTATTACAATATCCATGCTAACTATTGTTAATAACCTTCTAATCAGCAAGTATGCAAAATCTTGAGACATTTTATCCAACTTTAAAGAAGTAGATAGGTTTGAATTGCAAAAAAAAACATATTTTTTGGAAACGGACAAATTACAAGATATTACTTATATAAATATAAACAACATTCACAAAAACACATAAAACAGGCATAACAGGTAATATACAGTTTCAGTCAAACTTGAAACTACGGAGAATAATAAAAATAGCGTTGTAAAAGAAAATGTAATTTATTTTAATAAGATCAATGGTCATGTTAGTTGATATTATTATTATAGCCTCATAAAATTTACACAAATTTTAGTGCTGACCCCCAACACTAATCTTTAAAATAAAGCCTCTTAACAGACAGATATACTCATAATACGTTTCCTAATGGATTCTCCAGAGAATATAGTACCCTTTAGAGTAAAAATCCCATTTTTTAAATTTTCAACAAAAACAGCTGTATATGCCCCCTTAAAATAATTTTTATTTGATAACTTTTGTAAGGCTATTCCAGTTGCTGATAGCACTTAATAAATTAATGTTTTAAAATATTTTAATAGTTTATTGCATGCAATATTTTTTGATCTCATTTCGAGATTGACATTAAAGTTTCGAAACTTGTTTAAATTTGTTAGGCTGTAATTCATTAATTACAATGTGACAAAAAACATTTTAGTTGAGTATATTTTTTCGGTGGTTCTGGTCAATTTGATGTTGCTAAAAACGAATTTGAGGTCATTTTCATAGTAGAAAACATACTTTAGGGGTTATCATGAAATTGAATTTATTGCCTAATAGATTATTGAATTTAGGAATCGGAAATTGTATTAGGATGGAAGTACCAAGAATCCTCAAATAACTTTTATAATTGAACACAAACATCTACTTACATTTTGATTTTAATATATGCAAATGTTTTGTAATCATCCAAAAGTCATGAGGCCAAAATATAGTCTAAATTAGATCGTTTTCAGATTACTTTAATTGAGATATTATTAAGACTCTTAGCTTTTGAACAAACTTTTCTTTACTGAGTAAGTAATTCATCAAAAGATTTTTTCATTTATCTGAACCTACAAAAATTATATTGGCCAAATTTTGCTCCCAGATTATTATTTTCTGCAGATTTAAATATGTGCTGGATATATACGCACTCCTAAATTAGTCTTTTGAGGAGTTTGTGTAATTTTTCCTTTGTTCATGACTAAGCACACCTAAATTTTCAGAAAAACTTTCAATTGACACTTATGAAAATGAAGTTTAGTAGACATTCCTAACAAAGTTCCTTCAATCGAGCAAGGAAAATTTCAGTTTGTTTCATAGCCTTGTAGCTATTGGAAGGATAATGGAGATGCTGAGAATATATTTATTGCCCCACTTGGTCCTTGAAAAATTTTTGTACGTTAAACATACATACTTTCATATCGGGACATTTATGCATTCAAGATCAATCCTGTGAAGTACAGGCTCAATAGTTTTGTTGATTGCAGTACATATGAGAAAACCCCTTATTCATAGATAAAAACAACTGTCGCTATTGTGGTTTTTCAATTCAGACCAAACATGAGAATAGCAAATGGCAAAGGCTGTTGATCTTCAAATCTTCAAATAGCCAAGAATATATTGCTTGGGTGTCAAGATCCAATATCCTGATAAACGCTATATTCGTAAAAATACTGCACTTGCTTCAAAATATTTTTTGCGTCACCACTATTTACAAAGGTTTGATTTTTAAGAATACAATATTCACAAATGTAACAAAAAGAATTCCCCCAGATCTTGCATTTATTAGAAACCATGATATTTTCAGGGAAAGCATGAATAAGGTTTTCATATTCACGGTGCATGGTTACTATGTAGGTTGCAAGGAGCATGAAAGTATGTCTAGTAAATTCTTTTCCTATTGTGATACTCAATGTGACATATCACAACAGTGAAAATTAGGTTATTGAATTATTGTTGGAAATGAGTAGCAGGGAGGGTTTAATTCAATGTCCCAATGGTCGCAGACTTAGCTGAACCAAGGAAGGCTTTCTAAAATTTAAAATACAAATTACTCAAAAAGTATGGTTTTGTGTATAAAATGGCATTCAAATTAATAATAAATTCTATGTCACACAGTGATATCTTCATGAAATTTACAACCTGTTTTGGGAAAGGGTAGTAATCTTTTATTTTGCGAGTTTTTTGATAGAGTTTCAGAGCCCATTTAACCTGGGTTTCAAGCTTTTTTAGAAGGGAATCATTTAAATTTGTAAATAACACATTAGCATTGCCGAGATGATTAAGAAAATATGCATGAAACATTTTGATTACTGCAGTGGAAGTAAATCGGTATGCAATGCAAGAAATGCTTTTAATGCATATAGCCAACCTTTTTACAATGACATTTTTGAGCTTTGAATTGCAACTTTGAATCAAAATTAGCTCCTAAATTTTAACAGCCTAAAAGCAATCATTATTAGCATTAAGAGTGTAATTTATTGTGTTTAGAGATTTGCTATAAGGTTGCATTATGCAAAATTCGGGTTTCTTTGCGTTAATAGGCAATTTATGCATACTAAAATACCTACACAACTTAATACAATTTTATTTAATAGTTTTTCACAGCTGTATCAATCGATTTATGGCTACTAATGGTATCATCAGCATATTCAATTAAGGTCCAGGTTGTAACTTTACATATGGCATTAAGTATAAACTAAACAGCAGTGGTCCTAATATCATTCCTTTGGGAACCTCATTTTTAATTTCCAGCCAAATGGAAAAAACGTTATTAATTTTAACGCACTGACATCAATTATTTAGATAGCTAGTTAATAATGTTTTGCTGGTATGAGAAAAGCAGAGTCGTTATTTTTTTAATAAAATGTCAATGTCAATATTAATGGCGTTGAAGGCCTTATATAGGTCTAAACAAGCATTTGCTTCATAGTTTTTTGGAATCAAGCACAGATCTCCACAGTTCAGTTGCCTGTAAAAGAGCATTTGTCGTCGAGAAATGTTGAAGAGATCCAAACTGTGTCTCTTGATTGATTTAATTCTCTTATTTGCTTTGATCAGTTCATAGCTAGTAACATGACGAGAACTGAATTCAGGAGATGCGTAATAGTGGTTTAAAAGATTGTATTCTATGTCAGGTTCATCGTAGCTACCAAAGTTAATAAAAGTTTTATTAAAGGATACTAGAAATTCCGAAGTATTTGCTGTGCATGTATCCATTCTAATCAAAACGCAAGGCAGCAAGAATGATTTTGATGAGAAATTTTATAAACTGATGTCCAATGCAGTGTTTGGCAAGATAAGAAAGCGATGCAGGGCAAAATTTTTTGGGGATCAAGAAGCAGCAGAGAAATTAATCAGGCAGCCTGAATTCAAGTCATTCAATATAATTAATGATTATTTAGTGCAGGTCATGTTGCAAAATAAATATATTGTGTGGAATAAGCCAAATTATGTGGGTCATGCCACATTGGACTTTCCAATCTCCAGATGTTTCAATTCCATTATAATATAATGAAGCCAGGATTTGCAAATGAAATCACAGTGCTTTATAGTGATACTGACACTCTCCTCTACCAAATATAGACCCGAAGTGTCTATGAAGATCTAGCCTCCTTATCTAGTCTTTTTGACTTTTCCAACTACTCAAGAGGCTCACCATTATATAGTGAAATAAACAAGAAAACATATTTGAAAGTAAATTACGAACTTGGTGGTGATGTCATCAGGCAGGTGGTTGCCCTGAAATCGAAAATGTAATCTGTACAGTATGTTTCCAATAGTAAATGCAATGAAAAGTCGACTGCTAAAGGGGTTGAGGGGCTGTTCAAGAAGATGAGAATTTTGATCTTTTCAAAATAATTTTGGACAATGAAGAAATTGTTCCTCATCCAATGACAGCCATTAGAAGTTACAGTCACCAAATTGCTGTACAGACTACCAAAAAATATCTCTGAGTCCATATGACGACAAGCACTACCTACTTGATAAATATAAAAGCCTGCCTTATAGATATGGAGGTAAACTTATTAATTATAGTATTATACATTCATGCATGTGTTTAGATATTACACCTCCACTGTATAGTGAAATTAGCTCTTCCCTTCACTTGAAAAGACCTGCTCCTGATATAGACATTGAAACTCCTCCAAAAAAAAACTTAATCATCCCAAAACAATGAAAAATGCATGTACTTGGTAAATAACAGAGAAAAAATGAGACTTGTATATAGTTTTCCTATAAACTATTACTTACATTTGTTTTAGATAAACTTATTTAACTGGATTTTGTGCTACTTTGTGAATAAATTTTGTCTTGTGCATTCACCTCTACTTGTGAACAAGTATTCTTTAAATGGCTATATTTCAAGAGTGTTTATTTAAATTGCATTCATTTCTAGTTTACCCTACCTACAAAGGTATATGTATTTATTTTCACTATATTGCACTTTTACCCAATTTGGGAAGAAATTGAAATGTAAACTGAATATTGCACCACTCTGCTTACTATTATTTTATTAATAACTTACTATGTGTTTATGTCCATGGTATTAATAGGTCTCCTGGGGAAAGCCAGCCACATTAAATAAATGGCTTAATGCATTTCTGATGGCCACCTCCTGGGTGAATGTGGAAGTGCCATCATATTTTAGAATGAAGATGGAAACTTTACAGGTTGAAGATTGCACAATGCTGAACTTCATCACTCAGAGCCATTATGTAATGTATGCTTTAACATTTAGCACAAATTATACACAATTCATGAATATATAGTTATATCCCCCCTTTGCATACAGTATCTTTGATTAATATTAATGCATGTTGAAATATAACTCTATACAAAATGTAAAATGTTATACCCAAGTGTTGGGTTTTACATCTATGAATTATTTTCCTTAATACAGTGTTGCATAATTAGAAACATTTTAACAATGAACTTATCATAACTATATTAACAGAAGCAAATATGTCAGTTTGCTTAAAAATATGAACTTCATCAAAAAATTAAATTTAACTCTGTAAAACATTTCTTGTTATCAATTATATCACTTTACCAAAATCCTGAAAAACAAAAATAAGAACTTGGTCAAAAAATGCATTTGTTCAATTTAACTTTGTCAAAATATAATTGCTCAATAGATGGCGTCAAATAGAATTACTTCATTTCCACATGGCAAATAGTTACAGGTAGGGTGTCCCAACTCAGGGTGTCCAATTGTAGCCTCCTCTAGCCCCTCTTAACTACTAATGCTTATCAGCCTGCCAAAAGTTATTTGGAGGAATTAAGAGTCATTTTTGACAATGTGTATTGAAAGGCATTTCTAATATTTTTGTAAAGTTTTCTATCATTGAATTTGGATCACCCACAAAATATTCTGCTAGCCAATTTTGCAAAACTAATAGTGATGATGCAATGATCTGAAAAAGGACACTCAGATGTGTAGTATTTATGTGGGATTTTGATATTTTCTGGTAAAATAATCAAATCTATCAGGGTATTACTAGATCCAGTAATTTGTTTTGGAGAAATTGTATTGGCAATTTTTAGATTAAACATATTTAGGAAAATTCTATTTTAATCTGTTCATTTTTTGTTATAAAAAGTTGAGGTTTCCCTTGACTAACAGAATCATGTCCTTATTTTCTGAACATGCAAGAATAAGTTTATGTTCAAATTGTTCAATGAATTTAATGGTACATGATTTAGAGGGATAGTAAGAAATATTAAGCAATTACTTATAAAAGATGAGTTTTTATAGGATTGTCAATTTCAGTCCACAAGCCTTCAAATTTAGGAAGAGTGTTTTTAATGTCAAAGTGAGTCTTGGGATTTAATGTTTTTTTACTAAGAACAGCACACTGCCACCATTACATTTTCTTATGGATTTCTATGAATTCTATTTTTCAAAAATATAAAAAATATCTTGGCAAGATAAGACCAGGCATTGTCTGGATGACTACTGGTCAACCATCAAGTTTCAGAAATGCTTAGTATTAGATCATTCCTAAAGTGTTAAATTAACTGCTTAAGTTCATGATTTTTTCTAGCTAAGTTTTGAAAATTTAAATTGATGTAGTTAATTGAATTTCTTACTAACTAACTCTCTGATGTAAGAGTCATAGTTAGTAGTATGATTTGGGTAGATGCCTGTAGATATTTGACCTTTTGACCTTGGTCGGCTTATCTGGTGTGGCTATGATGTAATTGTGTACTTTGGCTGTCTATCTATCTCTGACATCATTGGAATATGTTCTATTTCATTGTAAATTTGTTGATAAACAAAATTAGTTTGCAATCTATAAATCAAAATGTATGAAATTTTTCTCTACACATGGAGGTTAAACAATTTTCAAATCCAATAAAATTTCAATTTATATTAGCTGTTCATTTACAGGTTCTAATTGATTAGTCATAGCCCATGTTGATTCATGAATAATGAGCGGGTGTGGCTAAAAGTTGTGAATATTCACACATTAGATAACCAATCTATCAATAATTTTAGATTGGATGTGTTTACACATTAGAGAATTTGCTATATATTGTAGAATCGTGGGCTGTTATTGTACTAGTAACTAATTGACTCTGCAGAAGGTTTAACTTAGATAACGACAGCCCCGATTCTGGGAAAACAAGTAACGAGAAAATAAACTAATAGAAACAATTGTAATTCATCCAAGTATTTGATACGATACTTTAGGTATTTCCAAGATGATCAATTAACGTGGCTTCCAGCCGAAGTGGAGTCTTTAGAAGTAGAAACAGTTCAGTGCTCGATTAGTGCATGGTGCTACCCTATTTGTCTCACTTATTAATTTCTATCTCATTGCAAAAGTAAAAACCTCATTTTCATTGTTAGTTCTCATCTCACTAAATAATAGTCTGTAATTACCAGACATTCGTGTTCGCCAACGGCATAGTATCATCACAGTGTAATCAATTATAAGTGCATGTACGTGTTGAATAAAACGAGAGGTTTATTATTTCCTTAATCGTACCCGTATCCGTAACCTAATGAGTCCACAATTTGGGCTGGGAAGATCTAATGATCGCCAGGAGCTACGTGTCGCCCTGTACCTTGAAAAGGCACTCCCAAATTGTCGCCGAGCTTACGCAATTATTTTCATAGTAAACTATACCAAGTAAAGTAACGGAGAGAACAGTAATTGAAGCTAGATAAAATCTATTGACCTTTCTCAACAGTTTCTCTCACTTTATACACTTTCAAAATAATAATAAACAACTACCTGTCTCAGTTTACAATCACAGTTAAGCACAAGCTAGTTGTGTCATTGACTTATTAACTTCCCTCGCAAATTAACTTTGAGCATATAATTACATAGCACAAATCGAGGGGAAAACGTCATCCTGACGTCATTACAAATATAAATAGAATAGATAATAATCACGAATTTTCCCTGAGTGACTCTACAATATGCTGTCATCCCTATTGATTAATGTTTACTGACATTGTATTATGTTAGTTTTCATAATTAATGAGGGGTTGCAATGAATCCAATCAAGTCTATAGCATATCAAAATATTTGGAGAAATAGTAAATGACCTTAACAATTAGCAGGCTTGCAAATATTTTCTGAGTATCATTGAAGAAATTAATTGGTTTGTATGAAAATTGATTGATATTTTAAAACAAGGGGGAGTATTTGCTTCAGGAAAAATACAAGTAGCATTAAATTATATAATTTTATAATTATTTACTTTTGAAACTGACTGATAAAAAAACTGTGTGAACCATGTATTAGAGAATAAAACACACTAGAAAACAAAATTTTCAAGTTCAAAAATTACTCTAGAGAGGGGATATACTTTCATCTTTCATTGTTTCACACTTCAGGATATTAGTCACAGTATATTATTTTGATTAACTTAGATGTTAAAGCTATCCAATAAATGCATGTTAATTTTAACTCTATTCACTCTATTGGCTATCAACAATGGTAAGAAAAGCTATGTATGCAGAACACTTTAAAAATCTACAAGATTGTCTTAAGGCAGACCATGATGACATTTACCAAGTACCACAGAAAAGGATAGCAAAAGACCTGCATCTGAGGAGGAATTGTCATTCCCCATAGTAGTCAGTGAGCCTAACAAAGATCTTGAAGAACCTCACATACAATACATATCCCTTTATGAGCTGCAAATTGGTGAATGGTCTACAATTTGCAATCCGTATCAAACTGAAGCAAATTATGGTCCTGAGGTAAAAAATATTTACAAAAGGAAATTGTTTTTTCCTTCCCACATGCTATGTACAGAGAGCTGGGACATAGTTCAAAATGTTAATTGGGCTTAAATTTCTTTGATGCCAGAATAAGCTTTCAAAATATTTTGTCAATAAGCTAAGTACTGTGTTGAAATTTAGCATGTAATTTTATTTAGAGGGTGTAAATACATATTTTTTGTCAAATTTGTATTTTACATAAAATTATCATTTTTTAGCTAAGATGATAAAAACAATAGACAATTTTACAAGGTTTTAAAAAATGATAGTGGGTATATCTGATAGGTTGGGTTTGAATCAACAAAACCATATCAGAAATTGACAGGTATAATACTG
The DNA here is from genome assembly GCA_900660155.1 of Hofstenia miamia. NCBI lineage: Eukaryota > Metazoa > Xenacoelomorpha > Acoela > Hofsteniidae > Hofstenia > Hofstenia miamia. Next base: position 10,127 of record CABFPE010001657.1, read on the forward strand.
ATTACAACTATGTGTTATGTTTAATTTACTTCAACCTAGGCATTGATGCATTAGGCATGCATCTTAAAAGGCAATCTAAAATGCAAAGGAATATCAATTGCCTTCAAAACATATTCATAAGTTCAGCAAAGCTTATTAGCAGGCTAAATGTAGGAATTTCCATCTTCTAACTAGAACAAAATGTTTTTAATGCAAAAGTCAGTCTTTGCAGGGCATGTAATGGCAATGGTTGGCTTTTTCTCCATTGGGGTAAGTTGTTTTTATGGTTTGAAGTGTGAAATTTTTCCATGAAACTTATACATCTGACAAAATTTATAAATTATTTAATGTCTTGTCCAAGACATTAAAATCTCTGGGAATATACAGCTATGGAAAAATTTTTATACTAATGACTATTTACTCAAACACCACTTCCATGTAGAAAATGTGGGAATCCAAATTCTTGAATGTTTTCAATTAATGCCAATGCCCCTTAGAGACTTCAATACCTTTGAACCACATTTTTTATAACATTTGATATATTTGAACCATCATGTAAAGAGATACAAAATTCAATAATTACTACAAACTGTGAATGTACATTTGGTAATTGCATCTAGTAACATGTTAATAATTCACTAATGCAACAAAAACCATTCATTGCAAAAATAAAAATTCATTGAAAAATTTAAGAATGGAAATACATATTTAATGCACAAGTGTTTAAAAACTGTTATTATAACAATGATTGTTGTGATAAATAAAGATCTACATGAATTTAAGTGCATACATTTGCACAAAATGAAAATGATTTAGAAAATCAATATGCATATAAATGATGGAAGAGTGAATAATTGTATAAAGCTAGCATCATTGTTCATTTGTTGATGGTAAAACAAAAAGAATTTATCAATGTCTTAAAACAATTGAATTTAAGAAAAAGTGTAAAAATATGCTGTGAACAATACAATGGTGATGGATAAATTACTTTGATCAAGTAGCACTTGTTTAGTTTTCACAATGCATGTGATAATTTATAAGGGAAAGATGCAAATTTCTCAAGTAAAAACAAAAACATTAATCAATTTTAGAGAGATTAGGTGGTGATTGTTGAATTTATTTGACAGTGTAAATCTTGTTATGTCATCAATAATCAATTAGAATACTAACTTTGTTTAATTATTTCTTCTATAAGATCACATAAAATGCATTCTAAGCTGACAAAGCCTATTTCATTATTCAATTAAAGAATTTTGTACAATAATTGAGGGAATGCCATATGAATTTACTTTGGTCAAAAATGCCATGTTCTGGTTTCCGCAGATGTTATAATTACTAAGCAGCATAACTCAAGATAGAAATGGAGTGGTGAATTAACTAAAAACAAAAAGAAATTCAAGAAGAAATATTCAACTAATAAATAATAAAATAATATTACATTTTTCAAAGATAAGTAAGTCAATTTTTACAGAAGTGCAATAGTTCTTTGTTCATATCTATTCAGAATAGCCATGTTTTGACTGTTCATTTTTAATTAGTTGTTACAGAATGGATGACATAGCTTTGCAATAGAAACCTATTTCTTTCATACCATGTTAAAGAATGAGATCAAATTTGTGATTATTCAGGTAAATTGAAGTAAAAGCTCAGTCAGTCTGGTCATGCTTACATTTTGCAATGAAATGGATGTTTTAATTTCACAAGCCTTCAAGCACTCTAATTGTTGTATTTTTACTGAATATGCATTTAAATTTCAGTTTTTATTCAACACTTAGTTTTGCATAGCAATGCTTGGTGGACTTTAGTCACTGAACACTAATTAAGCTTCTTATTTTCAATCAATAATTGGTGTTATAGCATCTTTAAGCAGTTTAGATCTCAAATACATCTACACATACAAACATTGGTATGAATTTGATACTTGAATTTAATGTTTTCATCTTCATCACAATTGTACCATTTTTAATAATCATAGTTTCATACTTTTCTTGTTACCTTATGCCTATATTTTAACTAAATCTTTAACCTAATATATTTACACTTCAATTTTTAACAAACAATTGACTAAAACAAATTTATATGGTGCATTGATTTCTGGTATGTAGGGTAACTTGTTTAAATCATATGTCTTTAAATTTAAATTTTTTTAACTAACAATTGGGTGAAATGAATTTATACACCATGCTTTTCATTTTTCAAGAAATATATTTATTATTTTGTATTTGGTTTACAATTATCTTGGTGATTCTACCCCTCAAATTCTTAGTGAAGTATTTGATGAATAATATAAAATATTTATAGTGTAGGTTTATGCATTTGCAAGAGCATAAATTTAGAATAAGCAACTAATTTGATGTGGAGAATTCATACTAACAAAAGGAAAATTGAATGTTATTAGAAAGCCTTGTTTACTTTCCTGTGGTATTAAGACTGAATCAAATTGGTAATATTTTCACATTGCATAATGCTTGGTATGGCCATTAAATGCTAGCCAGAACCCATTGATACTTTCCATAGCTTAATGAGCAGATCAAATTTGTAAGTAATCAATGTGTTGGGTCAAAAATACTTAAAAATCAATGTGGTTTGGGCTGGTGATTTCAAATGCATCTACACACAAATATGATATGTCACATTCTTTTCCATATTTTGTTTCACCACATATGTATATTATAATATTTCATGTTTAACTGAGAATGTTTTTAAACTTCTCCTTTAAGATGAATTTATACACATTGATTTTCACTTTGTTGGGAAATATATTATTATTTTGTACTTGTTTTACATTTCTTACAATTTCTTACAAAATATTTATCATGTATTGTAGAGACACTTGGTGATTACCTTGCCGTTGGCTAGCACAAATATCTGGCAATTACAGATTATTTAATAGTGAGTGGAGAGATAACAATGAAAATGAGAGTTTGTATTTTTGAAGTGAGATAGAAATTAAGCAAGTGAGACAAATAGGGTAGCACAAGTCAATAGGTTAAGCACTTTACTTCTGGATGTTCCGCTTTGGCTGGAAGCCATAGGAATTGGTCATCTTGGTTCTTACCTAAAGTAGTTTTGTTACTTGGATGAATTACCAATGTTACATCTATATGTTATAAATTCTATGCTAATCCTTTCCCGGAATCATGGCTGTTCTGTAAATGCTATTCAAACCTTTTGTGGAGTCAATTAAGTTTCTAGTTAAGTTTTCCTACCAGCCACCGATTCTACAGTATGTTTATGAATTTACAAGTGTCTATGTTTAGAAGGAGGAACAATACATAGAATTGTGACTAATTTGACAACCAGTTTCCATCTTTTGCTTTCATTGCTTATGTATATCTAGTATTTTGCGTTTAACCAAGCATGTTTCTTACATTTTGACTTTAAAAAAATTTACACAATGTGATTTTATACATCTTGTTTCTCATTATTTACTTTATTAAATAGTGTTTGTTTCACAAAATTCTAAATACCATGTGTGTGTATCTTTGTTTATGAATAGGAATATTACAATATTTACTATTTTTTTTTATCCATTTACAAGCATCATTTATATGACAACTACAAGAACATATTGTGATACCACATGTAAAGTTGCTCTCTACACAAGTTAGCCTGACTAAATTGTAAATTCACATATAGCTTGTTATATTTAATATGAATTTAATGTTTAAGTTTGGCAAACATTTTTCCATTTTGTATTTTGAAAATTAGTGAAAACAAACTTGCTTTTGTCATATACATAAGACATTTCAATTTATTTATTGATTTATTATGGCTATCTTTCATATGTTTGTTATTAAGTTTGGCAAATATTTTATATCTTGCTTTTGAAAATGTAAGTCCATATTTAATACATCTATAGTGTTTAAGCTTATAGTGAAATATTTTTAGCTTTTTATTTGGATATTAGCAGAAAATGAAAAAAGGTTTTGCTGCCAGCAATTACTTACATTAAGGTATGGTGTCACATGTTTAAAACATTGTTACAATAAACACATCTTAAGTGAAACTTGTCATCAAAAATATCAGTTTGCCTAAATCCTAGAAATCAAAAATCATCACCTTAGTCCAAACACATTGTCTAAAAATTAATTTGCTCAATTCAGTTTTCACCACTAGATGGCTTCCAATAAAATCACTTCATTCCCCTATGGCAAATAGTCATGGGTGTTATGAAAACTTCAGTGTATCCCATAGGAATCTTGTCTCCCTGTTATCTTACTTATTATTGAGATAAGATCTCCAATTTTCATTAGCATAAAGTAAGACATTAGAGGTGGATTGAGCTTTGTGAAAGCTGAACTGAGTATTCAAAAAATTGATTTGTTATAAAGATAAGTGTTAAATTGGTAAAATATTAGTTTTTCAAATATTTTTTCCAATTGCAACATCTTAGTGGCTTACCTCTTTTATATATGGGAGTAACATTAGTTAATGTTAAAATTGCTGGAAAGTTATTTAATTTTAAGCAGTGATTGATGATATGGCATAAAGAACTACTAATGAATTTTGCACAATCTTTAATCCACCATGTTTGTATTTCAGAAGATCCACTTGATTTATTAACTTTTAGCTTATTTATTGCTTGAGTCTAGTCACATATTAGAATGAAAAAGAATTTTGGGGAGTGGGGAGTTTGTAATTAAACTTTTCAAGTGTAAGTGACACAAAGTAATTGTATGATTAATGAACTGATCATTGAATGCATTAGCTATATCCTTGGATTTAGTGTATATTCCTCCATTGCTATTTTCAATAAAATGCAGGTGTTGTATATGGCTCTTTTTCCTGTTGTTGATGAAATCTCAATTCTGGTAAATACAGATTGCATATACAGATTTTATACTGCTGTCAGTTCAATAATAGATATGTTCCCTGCAACTTTATATAATTGGTAGTTATCAACAGTATTTTTTCAAAAGTAAATTTTATAACCCTGATTTTTAGGTTGGGAGTTAACCAGGAAATGTGTGTGATTTGATAACTACAATATTTTCATGCTTATAAAAAATTCTTTTGGTTTGACAATATAAATTTATATAAGTTGTGAATGAATGATTTAATGATTTAGGCTTGCAGTTTACATCCTTTGATAGAAAGACACTATCCATAAATTCATTTTCTAAATGAGTGTTTAGAATTTCTATTAGTGCTGGATCTCTATTAAAAATTTTTTGATTTTATGCTTTATGTTGTTCAATGAAATGCAATCTATAATATAATAATCTGAATAGGGTCATTCATTGCAAGCATACTTAAGTTTGTTAATGTTTTCCACAAGAAAGTAATCAATTAATGTAGAAGAGTTGTTATTTAGTCTAGTTGGTATACTGCAATTAATTGTACTAAGATCAACATCCTTAAGTAAAGAATTCAATTTATCATTTTTGGTATTCTTTAGATAGATGATATTCCAGTCACACATCACTATCAATGATTTACTTCTTTTAGAGAATATTTTATTTCACTTTCAATTTCTATATTCACTAAATTCATTAAAGTGACCTTTACTAGGACAGGATGAGACATTAATCAACTGACAAATATTTTTTCCAATTTTTTGGGGAATTTATGTTTAAAACCACAGGCTTTCAAAATTTCTTATCAATTTTAAATCAGGTTGATTTATGGGCTGAAAATGTTTTGGAATTAACAACATCAATTGCCTCAGATTTGTTGACAAGTCACAGCATAGTGATTAGATTTTGAGTGTTGTCCAAATCTATGTTAGTTAGCCAGATCTCAGAAATCCCTAAAATTGAGTTTTTTCCAATTTGGTATAATAGCTCAGTGTACAAAGATATTTTATTAGTGAGATTCTGGATATTAATATAAACATATTTCATTGGCACAAGCACAAAATTATAAATTTTAGATGTATTAGGCCCAGGGTTGTGTTCAATACCTGCTTTGATTAAATTACAAATAATTTGTGCACCTAATATACTGGAATATGCTATGAACACTTAATGGCAGCAAAATTTGCATATTATAGGATTGCAGTGGCAGGGAATTAGAGAAGCACTGAAGGAATTTCTTAGAGTGTGTTCATATCCAAAATCTGAATAATGTGTTGTCATGAGCAAAAAGTCTTGTGTTAATTGGGCCTTACAAAAATGCATTGTAAAAAATTACAAAATTTGCAGTGTTGATTACAGTGTCCAATAGCCAATATTCACACTAAAAATTGTGGATGTTCCCTAAAATCACATGTAACTTCCAGGTAAAAATTTATATTCAAATAAAATTTATTAATTTTTCAACATAAAGTAAAAGAAGTATTAGTCTCTCAAGGGTCTTTTCTTCCAGTAATTATCACTCTGGAACCAGAAACTTGCTGTAATAGCTGAAGCTTCTGTTGACTGAGGTCAGCAAAGGCACTGAGAAGCAATACCTCATTGTGATGTCATACATGTGTGGCAAGGTCTGACATTAGCTTTCTAAAAATCAAGTAAGACTTGCATTTTATCTGCATTTGCATTGATTTCAACCTGATTGTCTGTTGTAATCTTCAAATGGAAGAGCTTTGCCTTTATTCTATACATTACAAATTATGTCAGTGGAATTTAGTCAAAGTTTAGAATATTTGATAGATTTGGTTTTTTTCAAATCCAAACACTTTCACCAGGTAGAAGAAGCAAATTTGCTGTATCAGTTTTATTGCACAGTATGTGCCAAATATTTGAGGTATTTTGTTTCTGCGTTTTGGCAGCAACAAGAAGCATTTCTGCCAGTTCAAACTCTTCCAAGGACAAAAATGTTTTAGTTAATGAATCTGTAATTTTGTTGACTGTCTCACCAGAAGAGGTCTGTAAAATGAGCTCATCCATCAATGTAAAAATCTGGGCTTAGAAATTTCCATAGATGATCTGCAGCTGTCATTAAGGAGGCATGTCCCTCTTTGAGCTTTTTTGACCATTTATGAGATAGTTGGGTTAATGAAATGTGCATAGGAATGTTTCAAGTTCTGAATCAGTGTTCTCTGAACTAGAACTCTAACTAGAGTAAGACATAGCAGTGCTTTTGCAAGCAACAACTCTATGAAATGATGTGTTGGCTGCTGCTTGTTCTTCAAAGTTAACTGCAAAATAGCCTCTAATTGGTGAATTTTCAAAATTCTTTGTATGCTGTTTCATGGGATTATGAAAATGGCATTATTTGCAGTTAATTCAAGTGAGAATCAAGCTGTGCATTTATGTGAGGCCAAGTTTTAATTAAATTGTCTAAATAGAAATGTTTAATAATATTAATGTTCCTATTGTAGACACTTTCAAGTATTTAGAGTAACTATTGACTCAAAGTTAAAATTCAACTCCCACATCTATTAAATAGTTAGAAAATTAGCTATGGGTATAAAATGTATGAAATTAATAGTTTGGCAGCTACCATCATGTGTGATAATTCAATCCCTCCATGATTTCATTATAAGTCCCCTTAATTACACAAACATTTTATTTACCAACTTAAGTGAAGTGCTTTACATAAAACTTGATATCCAATTAAAATGGGCATTAAATATCTCAAAAGAAAACTTATAGAAAACTAAGCATTTCATTTTGAAGTAAATTCTATTTCCAAAACAACTATACATATTTAATACCCTGATGATTTAGTGTATGGAACATTGTTTGGAGAAAATCTGTACATATTTATAATTTGTATTGTTTCTTAGTTCCATTCAAAGGCAGCATTTGATATATATTTTAAAATGCATGACTTACATTTAAAATGGATTATCAAAGTAGAAATTTTCAAATTCAATGCGCTTGTTTTTAAATTGAATATTAAAAGCAGTAGAAAAAGCAATATCACAACCTTTTCAATGTTTTCACTCTATTTTAATGTAATGTAAAAAAGATACAAATTTACCTGCCCAAAAAAATTGATTGTCAATAGCTTAGCGGGAATGGCAAATTTCATATTCTTAAGTTGTATAGAAATTGACCAAGTGTCATTAACTAAATTTGAATTCTTCATCAAATTTGATTCAAATAATATAAGCACCAGGTTTTTTAGGTACATGGTTCAAACTTGAGTATTTACTACTTCTAGTTCAAGGAATTTTACAATATTTCCAAGTTTTATTGAAAGAAGCTATATATTTTTCAATAAATTTGTGTGTCTTGTGCATTACTAATTTCAGCTTTTCAGCTCTGAATTTCTTTATTGGTATTTGCTAACTCATTTAAGTTCAAGTTTTTTAAGTTAAAAGTAATCTAAGATCATGCTCAGTGTAGAGTTATTTGGGGATTTTTTGAGATTAGATTATTTTTAAATTTGATTGTATTGACATCAGTAGGACATATTTATTTATGTTTTAATTTGGTTTTATAAAAGCTATGTTTATGTCCCCTTGATTGGTGCTAATTATATTGCTCAAATTTAATTTGCAAGGGAAATCAATGGCATGGTTATCTTGTGATTAACTTTAGTTGTAAACAAAGATAGGTAATAATTTGAATTGTATAAATTGAGAAACAATGTTGAGAAAGGTTTATAGATTTTGTCTATCCTCAGTTACCATTTACTTTTCCTTCATTTACTTATTTTTCTTTTTGATATGAAATTAATTGCTTAAGTAGGGCGACAATTTGGGAGTACTTTCTCAAGGTACAGGGCAACAAATAGCTCCTGGATATCATCTCTGATCTTACCAGCCCAAATTGTGGACCAGTTAGGTTATGTATACAGTTACATATAGGGTAATAATAAACCTCTCATTTGATGAACAACATGTACATGCACTTATAATTGATAACACTGTGATGATACTATGCTGTTGGCTAGCATGAATGTCTGGCAATTACAGACTATTATTTAGTGAGCTGAGTGATAACAATGAAAATGAGATGTTTATTTGTGGTTATGAGATAGAAATTAATAAGTGAGACAGATAGGGTAGCATTCAAGTCAGCACTTTACTTTTCCTAAAGACTTTGCTTTGGCTGGAAGCCATGTGAGTTGGTCATCTTGGATGTTACCTAAAAGTATCTATTACTTGGATGAATTATTAATGTTTATGTTAATAAGTTTTCTCTTTATTTTTTTTACTGGAATCGGGGTTATATGGTATGGCTATTTAAAACCTTCTGCAGAGTCAATTAGTTTCTAGTGTGTTTATTATTACAGCCCGCGATTCTACATGGTGACTGTGACAGGACGCTGACGTGATAATGAACTATTTTTCGGTTGTTTGTTTCAATGGTTTGGAGATTGGGTTAGTTTTTCGTCTTGGTGCATGTCAGCTGGGATAGTTGTTTCCCCTGACCGCAACAAGATTTCATTGTAAATCTGCCAATCGATGTGTACTTAATACTTTTTCCGTCCATGGAAAGGGCAACATAATTTTTCTGTGTTCTGCTTTGGATGTCGCTACTTGTAAAGTTCTTTTTGTCTTAGTGCTCTATGTGTTGGATTTATTACCAAATACTGCCATACCCCATATTTGGGTTATTTGTGATTTGTTGTCCCACTATCTGCGTGTTTCTTTAGTAGTTTGGAGAAGTGCTCCCAACTGTCCGTTTGGCTTTTATTATTTTGTTCTTACTTAGTTATGGATTCGAGTCATACAGTTATTTATTCTCCTCATTTTGGGACGCCTCCATCTCGGAGTGTCCCCTGTACAAGCGGTGGTAACCCGGGCGTTACCCCTTGTACCATTGGATCTTTGTTTAATTTATCTTTACCTAATTCTCCTACACCAACTGCCCAAAGGATGGATCAGAATGCTCCAACTGTCCCTTACAGTAATGTCAGTCCAGATTATCATAGAAATTTCCACTGGATTCTAAACACCCACAATGCTCCACCACCTGTTCCTGCGCGTCCCTACAGTAGTGCGAGCCAACCTACCTCACGTTTTGATGCTCAGCAAATGACAATCGAACATTTGAAAGATGCTTTATCCCAGGAAGTAGCCTTGAGAATGGAAAGTGAACACCACGTGGAGTCCCTTCAAGCAGAACTTAACACTCAACACATTGCTTATCAAAAGATGGAAAGGCAGATGTTGGAATCCACATTTGCATTAGAATTACAAATTCAGGAACTCAAAACTGCTGTTAATGATGCTAACAATCGAGATGAGGTGCAATCACCTAGAAAACACGTCGAGGAGTGTCACCCATGTCACATTAAATGAAGCCTTAGATTCTTTTGCTGATAGAATCACTGGGCAAGTAACGTGCATGATTTGGTCAGTGAATATGAGTCAGACTTTAAATACACCTTCTCATTGTGAAGAAAACGCGACGATAATTCCTTCAAATTCTGCCTCATCCTGTATAACCTCTTTGACTTGCCACTCTACTTTCACGCAGTCTGCTCTTGCTCAGGTGTCCACCCTCGCTACTATAGCTATCCCTCAAAATGGTTATGTCTCTTTGATCTCTGATCCTGTGAGCACTACTGTGGTACCCACATTTAAAGAGCATGTCAGTGACACAAGTCCGGTGAACATAGGAACATCTAGTAGTCGACCACGATATCGTCGCTCTATTTTCCTCTTGAGTCAACTGGGCAGTTACAAGTTTTTAGTAAACATTTGGTGTTGCCTAAATTGATGCAGTGTCTCAATCGTTTGATGAGTGGTTCTTTTTATTCGAACTCACTATGAAACAGTACAAGAATTCGCAAGAAAGCGCTGTATCCCAGTTCCCACTGTATCTCAGTGGCTTAGCATATAATCAATACATGATGCTTGATCGCAATATCAAAACCGATTATCAGTTGTTGGTGGGTTTCTTTGAGGACCATTATCGAGCCCCACATATCAAGCACCAATACAAAACCTTACTTTGCGACATGTCCTTCAAATGAGGTGATGATATCCGAAATTATATAACTCAAGTCGAGAGGCTGTTCAGGCTTAGTAGTTTATCTGCTGAGTACTCTTGCCATGATTTATTTTCATATATTTGTCGAGGTTTTCCCCCTTATATCAGAAGTCGGCTGGAAGTAAAATGTGACCCAGAAGAAAGTCTACACAAGATCATTAGAAAGGCAATCAGTGTGGTATACTTGATGTATAACTCTAATTAAATTGATAAGAATGCTAATGAATTATCTGGAGTAAGGATAAAGTCTGAGCCAAGTACATCGAAGAAAACAGTCCTTAAGAGAGAGTTTAATATGGCGTCTGTTTGCTGCTTTCAATGTGGAGATAAAGGCCACTTGAAATCCAATTGTCATGCGAAAATACAACTAATAGCTGATGGGAAGGATTTATAGTAGAGGATTCCATATCGTCTGAATCTAATGATGAAACACCTTTAGTAGATTTGACAGATGACGAAATTACCACATCGCAGAATTTAAATTAAAGGGAGTGTTGACTCCCTCAAAACGTGCTCAGGATATCCTGGTTATAACTAATCTCATACGTAAGAACCTGATTCCTGTTGAAATGAATGGACAAATCATTAATGCTATCATTGATACTAGAGCTGCTGCTTCAATCATTAGCGACGAATGTTGTAAAGGTTTGTGTTTAACCCACGATTCATTGGATTCCTCTTCCGTCAAGCTAATCGATGCTTCAGGAAATCAACTCTCCTTGAAGGGGAGATTGAGAGATGCTTCATACGAATTCATGCCAAACCATTTAGCGTTGACCTCATTGTGATCGATACATCTAATCATAAACTCCTGTATGATCTCATCTTGAGTAATGATTTTTTGGAAAAGAATGAGTGTGTCATCAATTATAAAGCTAATACAATATCCATCAAGGATCAAGAAGATACACAGTTAGCAACTATTCCGGAACAAGAGGTGGTATTTGATTTTATTGAGACTGTTCATTTGGAGTCTAAGCATTGGAGCAGAGCAGTGGTATTTTTGAATAGTGAAATGAATGGAGATGTTATGATCTTTGGAAAACATGGTAAATATATTAAAGGGATTTCTTTTTCACCTGACCTATGTAAAGTATCCGCAGGAAAGACGTATGTGACAATCCTCAATGGATCCACTTTTCCTGTACGATTGGATGTGTCAAAGTTACAAATCATAGGTGTACCAGTTCGGGTTGAGAATGTAGCGACTTCTTGTTTTTCAATATGTACTGTGATTCATGATTTGGAGGAACCATCGGATATAGTAAAAATACCTTCCATTAATAATGAGACTCACCCGCATCTAGAACATCATGAGAAATGATCGCTCATTTCTGTTTTACAAAGTAAGCATGAACCATAAGTGTAGGACAAGCGATTGGGGAAGAACATACAATCGAAGTAAAAAACGAAAAACCAATTTGGCTGCCTGTGCGGAGTGTACCGGAAAACCTTAAAGCAGAATATGAAAAGATCTTAAGCGACCTAATTGAAAATGGAATAATTCAAGGCAGCAATAGTCCCTACGCTGCCCCAACTGTTTTTATCAGGCAAGGAGAAAAATACAGGCTTTGTATTGATTTTAGAAAGTTAAATGACGTTACAGTAAAGGACGCATACCCCTTACCACGAATTGAAGATCTTTTATATGATGCAAGTAAGTATAAATTTTTCTCCTGTCTGGATTTGTGTAAAGCTTACTGGCAGGTGCCAATGCGTCCATCCAATATTCCGAAAACGGCCTTCATTACACCCTATGGTTTGTAAGAGTGGACGTATATGGCTTTTGGATTGTGTAATGCGCCAGTCACTTTTCAGCATTATGTGACCAAGGTGCTGAAAGATAAATCAAACATGCTTGAAGCTGGTATATCAGTATACATTGATGATATACTAGTAGCCAGTACAACCTTTGAAGAACATCTAGAAAAACTAAATCGTACATTAGAATTATTACAACAAGCTGGGTTGAAAGTTAATGGAAATAAATGTTCATTGGTTCAGAAGAAAGTTACCTTCTTAGGGAGAGTCATAGAATATGGGAAAATTTCAATAAAAACAAATGCTAAGCATTTTTTGGAGAAAATAGAAACACCTAGAAGTTGAAAAGATGTGCAGAGGTCAATGGGCTTTCTAAATTATTAGGGAATTTTCATTCCCAACCTAGCCAAGAAGACCAAATCTATTTAAAAATTTACTTAAGAAGAATAATGAGTTTAAATGGACCTGGAATGAACAGGATGCATTGGAGAAGATAAAAATCTAACTCAAAAAGATTCCTTCATTAAATACTCCTGATTATAGTAAAACCTTTATTGTTGATTGTGATGCCAGTGCTGTTGCTATTAGTGGTGTGTTAAGTCAAGAAATAAATGGAGTCAAAAGTCTGGTACAATACTTCAGTCACAAACTTAGAGATCCCAAAAGGAACTATGGAGCTACAAAGTGTGAGACATTAGCTTTAGTGGAGTTGCTAAAGAAATTTTGTTAATTTATATTAGGTCAAAAATTCATCATACATACTGACAACAGCACCTTGACCTGGCTTAAAAAATTCTCTGGAGATAAATCCAATATAGTGGCCAGTTGGATAGAATATCTAAAACATTTGTCCTGGCCATTTACACTTTATGCTGGCCGTTTACACTTAAATGCTGACTATTGGATGACGCTGCCCAGCTATGAAAGGGATTTAAAGAGACCAGATGAATTGAAAGTACTGTTTGGATTTATTCTGCACACCAAGTATGAGCTAATACCCAAGATTAATGCAGATTGTAATGGGAATGAGATTCTACCAATTTTGATACATGAAGAAATCTCCGAAGAAGAAATCATCAAGCATCAACAAAGTGATCAACTATTATCTGCCATTATGAAACGTATTAAGGATCCATTTTTCCCCTTCCTCCTATAGCTACTCGTTATTACAAAAAAAGTCTTGCCATTCCAGAGTACTTTAGAAGAGATCTAGTAAGACGATTACACGAAAAGGGGCATTTAGGAATAATCCAAACAGAGAAAACTTATAATTCGCAATATGTTACTATTGGAATCAGGGCTGCTGTTATGGATGTCATCAATAAATGTGAGCGATGTCTCTTGAATAATGCTAGCCATTTTCCAGAACAGAGCCGAGTTAGAATGTTGCGCTGCAACCAGTCCCAATGAAATCGTCCATATGGATTTAGAACAGCTGTCTCAAGACGATGAAGGTTTTCAATACCTCTTGGTGATAGTGGATCATTTCACTAAATATGCTCGAATTATTCCGTTGGACAGTACAAGTGCAGAAAAAATAGCTGAAAAAATAGTTAAGGAGTGGATTTTGAAATATGGTCCTATGTCTAAACTCATCTTTGACCATGGTCCACAGTTCGAGAATAATCTGATGAAAGCCTTAATGCATGAGTTAGAAGTAATTCACGAATACACTACTGCCTATCACCCTCAAGCTAATGGCCTGGTGGAATGATTATACAGAACTTTGATAAAGCTGATTCGAGTAGCTCTCTCACGGGCTGCTGGGAGAAATTGGAGACGCGTAATCGAATGTATCGAGTTTTTTATAATACAGCGGTGCATTCCACAACCGGCGTACGTCCTTTTAAGGCTATGTTTGGTCGGGACGCACTAACTTCCTTATCTATGATGTTTCCAAATTACATAATATTATTGCTCAAATTAAATTGCGAGGGAAAATCTGACATAATTATCTGGCGATCTTTATTTGTAAACAAAGACAGGTAATCACTTGAATTGTATAAATTGAGAAATTATGTTGAGAACGGTTAATAGATTTTGTCTAGCCTGTTAACATTTACTTTTCATTCGTTTACTTATTTTTCTTTTTGATATGAAATTAATTGCTTAAGTACGGCGACAATTTGGGAGTATTTTCTCAAGGTACAGGGCGACACGTAGCTCCTGGAGATCATCTCTGATCTTACCAGCCCAAATTGTGGACCAATTAGGTTATGTATACGGTTACGTATAGGGTAATAATAAATAACCCTGTTATGATACTATGCCGTTGGCTAGCGCGAATGTCTGGCAATTACAGACTATTATTTAGTGAGCTGAGAGTTAACAATGAAAATGAGATGTTTATTTGTGGTTATGAGATAGAAATTAATATGTGAGAATGATAGGGTAGCATTCAAGTCGGCGCTTTACTTTTCCTAATTTCCTAAAGACTTCGCTTCGGCCGGAAGCCATGTGAGTTGGTCATCTTGGATGTTACCTAAAAGTATCTATTACTTGGATGAATTACCAATGTTTATGTTAATAAGTTTTCTCTTTATTTTTTTACTGGAATCGGGGCTTTATGGTATGGCTATTTAAAACCTTCTGCAGAGTCAATTAGTTTCTAGTGTGATTACTATTGCAGCCCGCGATTCTACAATATATAT
>CABFPE010001659.1:0-25202 GCA_900660155.1 Hofstenia miamia
AAGTACTAGGGCTAAAGGAATATGTAGAAGAGCAACCTAAGGGGTCTCTACTAGAGGTCACTAAGGAGTTAAAGAAGATAAGAACTGAGAGTGAAGGAAAGAAGATATACCAGAGTAGAGTAGGATGGAATCAGAGAGACAAACAAGGTATAGGCAGAAGGCATGGAGAATACTGGAGGAACACAGGAAAGTGTGATAGAGAAGAGAGCAACAAGTGGTTAAAGAAGGCAGGACTGAAGAGAGAAACAGAAGCACTGATAATGGCAGCACAGGAGCAAGCAATAAGAACTAACTGGGTGAATAAGCATATAGACAGAAGAGTAGAAGTAAGTGATAAGTGTAGGCTATGTAAGAAAGAGGCGGAGACAGTAGATCATCTGATAGCAGGGTGTGAGAAGTTGGCACAGAATGAGTATAAGTTCAGCCATGACAGGGTGGGAAGAATGGTACACTGGAGTTTGAGCAGGCAGCATGGGTTAGCAGCAGGAGACAAGTGGTATGAGCTAAAGCCACAGGGAGTCATAGAGAATGAGAAGGTTAAGATACTGTGGGACTTCAACATTTAGTCAAGTAAGGTAATTGAAGCACGGAGGCCAGACATAGTAGTGGTAGACAAAGAGAAAAGATTGGGAACAGTGATAGACATAGCAGTACCAAAGGACAGAAATGTAGAAAGCAAGGAGAAAGAGAAGATAGACAAGTACAGGGAGTTAGCAGAGGAAATAGAAAGGCTGTGGAAGTTAAAGAAAGTTGAGGTAGTCCCAGTAGTTGTAGGAGCACTAGGAGCAGTGACTAAGAAGTATAAGAGATACTTGGAGGAGTTGGGAGTACCAAAGTGGGGAGGAGCAGTAGCACAGAAGGCAGGATTGTTAGGAACAGCTAGAGTCCTGAGGAAAGCTCTCACTCCTTGGGAACTGGTGATTTCCCCGAGCTGAGAGGGATACCAGCATGAAGCTGTGAGATGCAAGAATAATAATATTCATAATAATAATAATAATAATGAATGACTATTAGCTGCTGAAGGCAAACATTACAAAAATAAATATAAAGTCAAGTTTTACAGCAATGACGACAGTCACAGGAGATGAAATAGCAACAGATGGGTGAAGGGGTCTGCGAAGAGGAAAGACATCAAAGATTTCTTGATGCTCGGGAGAGGAAAAAAATTAATGGCCGTTGGAGAGTTGAGAGTCAAGATGAAATTAGCAACAGGACAAGCACGAATGAAAAACGAGTGAATACTGCAATGTTTCTTGGGATGACGAAAAGAGAACGTGACAACACCATCAGAGTGAGTAGAGTGGGAAATAGCACTTTATGAATTCAAAAAGATCAAGGTACAACGATTGAACAGTATATCACAGACATGAAAGTAGAGATCCATTTGAATGCACGCTTCTGGAACAGTTCCATGAAGTGGAACAAGGAACAGGAAGACCACCAACAGAGAAAAGCTTAAAGAAGAATTACGCGAGGAATGGAGTCAAACAAAGAGTTTCACAGTAGGTGGAGAACATTGCAGAAGAGGGCAAAGAGCGAAAAACTAAATTTGTAGAGGACACATGACCAGACCAATTTAAGTTTGCACCAAGTTGAGTATGATGAGGAGAAAAGTTCACAGTGAGAGGCAGATCAAAATGGGAAGACACATAACAGGAAATACCACATGTCCTGGTTGAGCTAAACTCAAGGTGGTTAACGGAAGACCAAATAGCCAAAAGTTCAAGATCAGAGGTAATATTGGAGGCAAAAGAACTACCAAAGCTGAAAATCGTAGTATCATTGACGTACAGTAGAGAAAATGAGTTGAGGTCGTTGATAGCAACGAGGAAGAAGAGAACCACAAACCCAGTGACACTATTGGCAAGGGCAGAAGAAATAGACGAGTTGATTTTGACACACTGACGACAACTGGTCAGGTAGGACTGGAAAAGTTTGATGAAAACAGTATCAAAGACAAAAAAACTTAATTTAAAAAATAGAATAGAATGGAGGAGCCGATCAAAAGCTTTCAAAATCTCAAGAAACACAATGTAACCAGAATCATTACGATCAGAAGGGAAATAGCACTTTTTGAATCAGAGTGAGCAATTAGTGATGGTAGAACGACCCAGAAGGTTACCATGCTGAAAAGAGGAGATAAGGTGACGAATCTTAGGGAACGTGTAATGAAGGACAATATACTGAAAGATGATTGATAACTGAGAAAGAATATTGGACGGTATGAAGTGGATTGAGAGGAGGGAAGCTGATTGGATTTTTAAAGCAGAGAGATCCAAGATGTTTTCCAGCAAAGGCTGAAAACACTTAGAAAAGCAGATGTAGAAGAGATGCTTTAAATGGATGAAAATAGTTGAGGAAGTTTCGTGAATTACAACGGATGGGACGTCGTTAGGGCAGTAAGGACAGACAACTTGCAAGCTTTGAGCATGAGGGAGATATCATTAATGTTGAAGACGATGTCACACAGGCGAATCAGTGGTGAGTCGGTAGATGGTACAAGGCAGAGGGAGACAGGATTAGAGAAATTCGAGGAAAAAATAGGCATTGAAGAGATCAGCTTTCTCCAGATCCGAGTGTGCAGAAAGAAGGTTCAATTTCAAGTTGGAGGGGTAAGGTATGGAATGGAGGGAATGCAAGAAGAGTAAGAATCTTGAAGAGATCCAAAATGAGAAGCTAAACAGCAGAGAGATTGTATAGAGTTCCATGAAGTTGATGAAATCTTCTGTGGGAGAAGAGAGTTTCAAAGAGTCAGAAGGACCGGAACGGCGTTTGAAAAATTCCGATTTATGCATTGTACAGTAAAGAAAGAGAAATAGAAAGGGATAGAAACACGCTTTTTTCGATGAAAATGAACAAATAACTCAGTGAAGGAAGGTGTACCAGTCATCAGCAGCGAAAAAATCGTTTAAAATAGAGAATGAAGAGAGGAGCACCATTTAGAGATACAAAGTCACTGTTAGATTAAGCATGTTGAGGAGCAGCTGTACAAGCAGATGGGGAAATAGAATTGACAGACAGATTGAAGTGAACAAATGAGTGATCAGACAGACAGTCAAACGGGAACAAGGACGGTATAGGTGTCAAAAATGTGATCAGGGTGAGAGCACAAAAGTCAATGAGGGTGGAGCAAGAAGTAGGAGAAAATACAAGTTCTTCAATGTGATTATGAAAACAACAGCATAGCCGAACAGATATCAAAGTAGAGGGGTGGATGTCAAGGTTACCCATTATGGCAACCATTAGTGCGCCCCATACGGGAGAGAACATTAACTACAGAGTTAGGAAAAACAAAAGTCAGAAACAGAAGGATAAAGCCATGTTTAAGTAATAAAAATGAAGTCAACAAGAGATTGCAAGAAGTTATAAAAACTGAGAAGACAGTTTAATGAGACAAGACTGAAATCGGCGAGCAAAATAGAAACTCGAGTTCCGCTGAGAAGTAAGTTGCAGCTAGGAGATGCAGATAGTCAAGACGACAAGCATCAAGACGAAGGGGACGAAGGCCAAATGATTTGTCTCAACATCAGGCCATCCAAATTCAAAACATACCGAGTAAACATTTTTAATATAGCTTTGGGTTTACCAAATTGAAATTACATCATGAATAGCAAAACATAGATTCCCAAATTTTCAGGCTAATCAAATGAATTTCATATCTAATTATTTCTATATCCCGCTTTGAAATGATGTACAGTAAGTTTCGAGATATTCTTACAATAAACAGATAGAATGCCTGTAATATGATAATTGAATATTAGCAAGTGGTGGAATTATCAATTAACTCCAACTGGAGCTACAATAATTTTATGTGTGATTTGGTAGAATTGCCTGCATAACTGATTGCTGCATTTAATATACATGCAAACACCGCAATCCTAAAATCCTCAAGAGTTAAATACCGCATAAAATTACACATAAGTGTATTAAACATGCAGTTCAAATCTGCATTTTGTAAAAATACTAGTATATCATTTGCTTCCTAATATAGAAGAGAGTACTTGACTATCAAATTATTATAACCAAATAGCGTTTTGAATATATTTAGAAACTAATATTAAAACAATCGTCAATAAATTAATAATTATAGCAATCGCAATGAACACACCTCACGCTCACCCCATAGTTAAAAAAATCAGCTGATTGATTTAACCAATCAAATTTTTATGTTGCTTCAACTGGGTGACGTCAGGTGTATCCCAGCAACGCCTAAAACTTAATATAAATAACATCGTATTTAAAATAAATAACTTCATAAAGCATTCAGTAAATAACTTCGAAACATTTAATAATTACAAAGTTATTCTAACATACATATTTAGAATACCCGCACTTTGCATATGGTACTTAAATTTGAATAATAATTACCTTATAGTGGTCAGAAGTTATCTTGCAAATGTCACAAACATAATTTTTGCCAAAATAAGTTAGCTTTATTAGGCCATTGATTATAGAGACATCAGTTAAGACAGAAATGTCATGAGTTGAAATAAGTGCAAGTTCTGTTGTCTGCATTTGGGTCAGTACACTTTGATTTTGAGTATTTTTTCAGTATTTCAGTAATTTTTTCACAAATATACGGAGTTTGATTGAGATTTTTACTGCAAAATAATCTGTATTTTATATTAATTTCTCTGCACATGGCATACTATGCTGATCTTGATTTTCTAAATCAAATTTGAAGAAGAACAATTACCAACTAGTTTTCTTTAAGCATGAACAATAATGACTTGAGGGCATATTTAAAGATTCATTCAAACAATTTAGTATTCATTATTTGGGAATTTTATTGTGCTATTGTAATTGGAACAGTTAAAAATGGACTAAAAACTTAATGTTGATCAGGGTTTTTAGTCGAGTTCTAGTTACTTGGACTGAGTTTGAGTTTTTATGTCTCAAGTTTGAGTTTGAGTAATTTTTTAAATGAAATTCTGAGTTCAATCAAGTTTTTTTTAATTCTGAGTTCTTTAGAGTAAAAAACATTTATTTTACAATATTCTAAGCTAAGAAAAGTTTTTGTGATTGGTAAGAAAATTGATATTTAAAGAAATTTAATGTTTACGCTATTTTTGAGTGGATTTTCAAATGAGTTTGAGTTTGAGTTTTGATGATTTCTCTCTTGAGTTTTTCCAATCAAGTCTTGCGAGCTTATTCAAGTTCAAGTTCTTAACATTCTGAGTACTCAAAAACCCTGATGTTGATGTTGTTCAAATAATTTATACTCTTTTCTATCTGGTGTCAGGATCTTTCAGCCAATGGCATCATCCGCCAATGACTAGTCACTGTCAAATAGCCAAATTATAATTATAAATTTTTTTAATTAAAGTGAAAAAGGGTTATCTTCTTTGCAGAGAAATGTTTTTTATATAGAAAAAGCAACAAAAGTAAGCAAATATATTTTTATGTTCATTTTTGATTTTTTTTGTGAATGTTTTAGAAACATCTTATTGGCATTGCACAATATCTATACATTCTGATTCATGGTGTAAGAATAACACAGCTGTACATTTGTACAGACCATGTGAGTTCAAATCTCACTGAATCATAAAAGCAATAATTTATTTTGTATTATATTTACAATATGGAAACTATATTCTATTATATATCTATATTTTAGTTGGTTTGTTGTTTACATCTAAAATTTTTAATTTGTAAATGATTTTATTCAATAAAAAGTTTTTTGAAAACAAATATTAGTAGAATATAATGCTGCACTATTTATAAATTAACTGAAATTTAGCATAAGTTCCAGCAAGAAAACATTATTTTAATTTAGCATAATTTGTTTAAGGTCTTAAGATTAAAATCATATGTTCAATAATTAACTTGTACTGATATTCTATATAATAAATTCCAAGAAGCTTAAAAGTTAAGGATTAATTGTCGTCTCAATGTGTATTAAAATATTTATCTAACAAATATTTCCTATTTTTATTGAAAATGGGAAATATATATTTTATAAATTACTACTAAAATAAGTAAACTATAATTTTAAATAATATAATTTTTTTAGTTTTGATGCTTTTGGCTGATAGTGACCATAACCTTTCTATCTTGTAATTTTAGCTTTAGCTATTTTCCATTAGTAAGGAAGTGCCCTTATTTTGGAATTTTTGTTTTGAAATGTCTTTGGTTATTCAAGTTATTGTATATTATTGTATTAATGTAAAGAATAAAAGGTTTTCTGTTCATGAACAGGTTTCAATTATCTTAGAAATGTGCTTAAATCCAAATAACATTAGGATGGTAATGTTATGCCAATTCACACAAATTTCAAGTTTAAAAAATACATCTTCATAAGGTTTATAAAATTGCTTGAATAATATTGGGTTAGTAATATTTATTGATTTTCAATTAATTTATTTTTTTCCAGAATGACACTAAGATCTTAATCATCTGCAACTATTATATATGTTACAGTCAAGTAATTCAGTTCCTCCAATTAAACATATCATTATTTGAAGTATCAAGTAAGAAAAGGCCTCTTAAGATTTGATAGATTTATCAGAAAATCTTCCATTCCTCTTTCAAGTTATTCTGGCAATAGCTGGAATAAATAATGTGGCACAACTACATTATTGGATTTCATCAATTCTTGATTTCAACATTGGTAATATGAATTCTGTAAATTACAAATGATCAATTTATAATTTGACAAATTTAGTTATTTGTAAACTGTGTGATTTTAACTTAAATCATTCTGTTAATTATTAAACAGTATTTTTATTATATTTGAAAAGGTTATTATACAGAACCTGTCCTATTTACTCATGTTATCAACAGTGTACAGTTGTTTAATTTTTTTTCTCCAGTTTTTGTTTGCATATATTGGTGTGATCTTTTCATTATGTTTTAGTCATTTTGGTTTTAATAAACTTGTTTCTGCTTTCTATTGACTTTGCTTTTATTAAATTACTCTTTTCTAAAAGTCTTCTGCAAAGTTAAAGGCATCTAGAATGGGGCACTGCTTGACTAGCATGTCCTTTAGTTTAAGGCTAGTTGTACAGTTAGGGGTTTATGTTATGCAATTCATTTGATATTAAAATTCCTATCACCTAAATTGTATAAGATGAGAAATGCACTGAGTGTAGGTTATTTACTTAGCACATAGGTTTCATTCACTACACCCAAAAGTATTAGGACATCTCTTTTCCTTCTCTTTTAAAGGGCTCTAGTCTTATACAACTCTTTTACCAGGTTATCTATTTTGGGTCATGTGAGTGTGGCCACTCTTATCCTTTCACAATCTCCTGATTACTTTTACTTTTACTAGGAAACATACATTATCAGGAGGAGTTAGTTATAAAAGAGTAGCATCAGTAAATCCATGTATCAACATGAACCACTCAGATTGTAACATCCTCCACCTGGCCTATTTGCACAGTGTATTATTGCTGATAATTATCATTGGCAAATTGTGGGTGAGGAGTTACTAAATTATTGAACCACCAAACTTTTCCTCCTTTTAGTTAACTAGTTAAGTTAATTGAATATTGACTATCACTGTTTAGGTGACAGAGCCATGTGACATTTCCTCTTCAATTCTTTTGTGGGCCACTGCCCAAAGCTGATCTCCACAACACAGTTCCTCTCCTTCATAAATGATGACTGAATCCATGACACCATCTCAGCTCAACTGGAACTAATTATGTGTACCTTACTTTAGCTCAGTGCGTGCACTCAAGTCAAGTTGTAACTGACTTAAACTCAATTTTGTAAAGTGTTTGTTGTTTTGATTAGGTAAGGCAACCTGGCATTGACACTAACTGCATTTACATAATTTTTAAATAGCCATTACTGTAAAACTACTGGCTTAGTAATTTAACTAATAGATTGCAGTTTCCTATACTTAAATTTAATAGTAATACATGTAAGGTCATTTATCAAGTCGATTATAGTCAGGTCTCCTACTATTAAGAATATATATATTCCTAGGTTTTGACTATCCAGTTGTTTCAAGCATTGATTATTTCATACATGCATAGATCAATAGTCAGACTAGGCAAGAATCAAAAAACTCCTAACCATAACATAAGTGCAGTTTTGTGACTGGCACAAGGACCCTTTGAATCGATCTGGTAATGGAATCCAGCCACTACTCAACACAACTT
Source organism: Hofstenia miamia (assembly GCA_900660155.1). Classification (NCBI taxonomy): domain Eukaryota; kingdom Metazoa; phylum Xenacoelomorpha; order Acoela; family Hofsteniidae; genus Hofstenia; species Hofstenia miamia. The sequence continues at coordinate 8,112 of CABFPE010001659.1, forward strand.
GCCTAGCTGCACATTTTATTAAATAATCACACCAGATAAATGAAGAATGAAAATAAAATAAACTCCGAAGAATTTATTGTTCATCACATTTCTCTTTAAATTCAAAGCTATTTATTTAAAAATTTTAAAGTACCTGCTGATTTTGAATTTCAAATAAATCTTCTGCCAATATGGCTGTTCTTACACAAGCGTAATTTTCCTTGTTACAATTGGTCAAAAATTACTTAATCGGCTACAGTAAATTTCTTAGAGTGTGCAATATTGTGACTTAGTTGCATCTTACAAAATAAATAAGATAATTAACTAAATTTTACAATCATAATTCTGATCACTATTAATAATTCGACATTAATCTTTTGTTTGCAGCTTAGTTCTTTTGGATGATGCTACAGTAAGGTTCTCATTATATAGATTTGAAATGCAGCAGAAGCATTGCAGAGACCAAGTACCATGTATAGTAAATATTTATCATTTTAGTGTGTTAGAGCCTGCTAATAGTCTCTGAAAAATTCAGCATGTTGAATAGCTTATAATTTCCAGGGGAAACACTTATTTGAAATACGATTTATTTTGCATATCTGTAAAGGTATGCCAGAAAGCATCAAAACACAATTCGACATTAAATGTGACATTGACAACAAACTAGAAAGGATGATTCAGAAAGCTGTCAACATACAAGCCACGATTGAGAACAATGCTCAGATATACAAGAGAGCTGCATGGTACAGAGATGCACCAACATGGAAAAGTAATTTTAAGTCGCGTACTCCCAACAAAAAATATCCTGAAGTAAAACAAGAGAAAGTAATAAAAGTCAAGGGAAATGATGGAAAAATGCAGAAATTTAAAGAAAATGACATCGAATGCTATGGCTGCAGACAGAAAGGCCATAAAAAACCAGACTGCCCAAAGCAGATAAACGTCATAGGTGATGAAGAAGCATACTACGATGAGGAGGACATATTACAAACAGAAGATGAAATGGATGAAGCAACACCACCTGAAGAGGAGTTGGAAAACTAAGTAGAGTGCTGACTCATACCAACCGTGCAGCAATAATGATCCTAACAAACCTCAACATGATGAATACAATAACAATAGCCATTAATGGAGTGATGACAAAGGCGACTATTGATACCGGAGCAGCAACATCCATAATCACTGATGAATGAGCTACGAAATTAGGATTTCAAAGAGAAGACATGAAGAATTGTTACAAAAGACTAATTAAGATATTCATCTACAGCCGCATCAATGGAAGATGCACACAATTGAAACAGAAGAAAATATCACAGCTGACATAATGCTATATGACAATAAAGGCATCAACACCAAATGAGTTTCAATGCCGTCCAGCATTTGTACGATAAAAAACGGCAGAGGAAGGGTACCAATACTCAACGCTATGAACCGGAACATGAACCTGAAAAGATCTCAGATAAGAAAATACGGAAAATACATCGAGAACTAACATCAGACTCATCTGGAAGGCAATGGAAGACGACGATGGAGCAAATAATTTGCATGGTCGATTTGAGGACTTGCAAAGGAAAGCAGATAGTACTCCACATGGCCGACTTGAGGGCGAGTGGACAAACACCATCAAAGTCACGAGTACTCCCAAAAGCCGATTCGAGGGCGTAGGGATGACAGCAGAAGAGGAAGATACACATAGGATACCAGAGATAAATGATGAAGATTATCAACATCTAGAAGAGCAAGACATCACGAAATTAAGAACACTTTTAGAAAAGCATAAACGTATATTCAACTACGGGGAGATAAGTGTTGGTCAAGTGGTAGGCGAAAAACACAAAATCGTGACTACAATGGATAAACCGATCAAGCTGCCAGTCAGAAGAGTACCCAAGCAGCTAAAGGAAGAATACAACCGGATACTAGAAGAACTAATCAACAATAAGATTATCTGACCGAGCGAAAGCCTGTACGCAGCACCTACTGTGTTCGTGAAGCAGGGGAACAAGTACTGACTATGCATTGATTTCTGCAAACTCAATGAAGTGACAAAGAAAGATTCGTACCCTTTACCACAAATAGAGGACATGCTTTATGAAGCCAGCAAACATAAATATTTTACAACACTAGATCTATGCAAAGCTTATTGGCCAGTGAAAATGGAGGAGGAAGACATAGAGAAAACAGCATTCATAACTCCATACGGACTGTACGAATGGATTTATATGGCATTTGGACTCTGCAACGCACCAGCGACGTTTCAGAGATATATAACGAAGATACTTAACAACAAGACACATTGAATGGAAGAAGGAGTCAACGCCTATATAGATGACATTATAGTCACAAGCAACACAGTCCAAGAACACCTGGAAAAAATGGAAAGAACACTAACAATCTTAGAGAATGCGGGACTCAGAATCAATGGAAACAAATGTGACATCCTCAAAGAGAAGATAGTGTTCCTTGGAAGAACGATAGAAAAAGGAAGGATCTGTATGAAAGATAATGCCCGAGAAATGATCTGGAAGATAGAAAAGCTAAACAACAAAAAGGATATCAAAAGAATCATGGGATTTTTTAATTATTACAGGACCTTCATCCTGAACATAGCTGGAAAAACAGCAAAAATGACTCGATTAATGAGGAAGGCAGTTCCAATTGTATGGACATGGGAAGAACAAGAGGAACTCAATAACATCAAGGAAGAACTCGCGAAACTACCCTCCCTCAATACACCTGACTATAATGAACAATTTATATTAGATTGCAACACGATCAAGGTGGCAATTGGAGCAACATTGGGCCAAATGAGAAACGGAAAGGAAGTGCCCATCCAGTTTTTCAGTCATACGCTACGGGCCAGGCAAGAGAACTACAGCTCCACCAAACTCGAAATGCTCGCGCTGATTGAAAGCATTAAAAAGTTTCAACACTTCCTTATAGGAAGGGAGTTCAGAGTACGAACAGACAACAGTGGTCTGGCCTGGTTGAAAAAGTTTTCGGGAGATAAATCAGGGATAGTTTCTTGGTGGATCAAGTATCTAAATGAGTTCACATTCACAATTGAGCACAGAAAAGGTACATTACATAATAACGCGGATTTCTGGACATCACTCCCAGAGTACCAAAGAGATGCAACAAAGACAGACGGAGAAAAGAAACAATTCCAATTCCTGCTGCACACTGAATACGATGAGTTACCAGAGATAAATGTTGACAAAAAGGGTCAAGCAGTGCTACCGATACTAATAAGAGAAGAAATAACAGAGCAGGAGATAGTGGACAAAAAAAAGACAATATAGTCTTAAGCAAGATCATCAAGAAGATCAAAGAACCGCGAACAACACTATCAAAAATAACGGTGGGATACTACGAATGTTATAAATGGAAGATCAACAAGAATAGACTGCTATATGTCAAAGCCGGAAACAACCACATTGTGATACCAGACTATTTCAAGAGGGAACTAATATGTAAGATCCACGAGAAGGGCCACCTGGGAATAACACAGACAGAGAAAACATTTAATGCTCATTTCATAACAACAGCCATCAGGAAAGTCGTGGAAGATATCATTAACAAATGCACCACATGCCTCCTAAACAACAAACAGCATTTTCCAACACAATGAGCGCCACTGGAAAAGATTATCGCAATGCAACCCAACAAGATAGTTCACATAGACCTTGAAATGCTATCAAAAGATCCGGAAGGCTATCAGTACCTACTAGTTATGGTGGACAATTTCACCAAATATGCAAGGATGGTCCCAATGGGAAATACCACAGCAGAAACTACAGCTGAATTAGTTCTAAAAGAATTGATATTGATACTAGGACTGATGGAAATGATTATAACAGACAAGGGGCCACAGTTTGAAAGTGGACTATTCCAAGAAATGGCAAGACTATTAGAAATTGCAAGCAAACGCACAACTGCCTGTCACCCCCAGGCAAATGGAGTGGTGGAGCAACTTAACCGAACATTGATTAAGCTGATTAGAGTGGCAACAACACGAATAGGAGGAAATAAATGGAGAGAGGTTATAGAAATGATAGAGTACTATTATAATACATCGGTACATGCAACAACTGGGGTATCACCATTCAAAGCCATGTTTGGGAGAGAGGCGACAACTAAAATATTGATGCAATACACCAACTACAGTGGTAAATTGGACAATGCATACATACAACAACTAAGGAATCAGATCACGGGAATCGATAAAACGATGTGTCACAACATTAAGAAGTCAGCAGAGAGACAACAACGCAATTACAATAAAAACATTTACAGCCATGCACATAAGGTAGGCGATAAGGTATACGCGTTCACACCGATCAAACTTGTCGACACAAACCAAGTCTGGAAGTTGAAAACAGTATGGTCTGGCCCACACATGATAACACAAACATTGCTGAACAATGAATACATGTTAGACAACAATAGACTATTACATTTTCAAAACCTGAAGAGAGCAACAGCAGATATTGAAGAAACAAAAATAGATGACAATGCCGAATTTAATATATGCTGAATTAACAGCAACGAGGTTGTTAACGATATGTATGTTTTAGATAGTGTACATGAAGAAGAATTCGAGGATGAATACATACCAGAAACCACGGATGATGACCTGAGTAGAAGGATACTGCCTCAGAGGGCAGCGACAATTAAATCTATATATGACCCTGAGACATGGGATATAAATTTACTAACTGCATTTAGGAAAATAGAAGGAAATGATGCACCCACTGATGAAGAAGTGAGTGCGCAGAGCCCAGCTGACAGAGGGACTCTCAACAACGAACAGAAGGAGAAGAATACGCAGAAGTTCTCAGACTGGAAGTCAGATCGAAGACAGAAGGGACAAGAACCAAGAACCAATGAATAGACGACATAGAGTGAGACAGCGTCTTAGTAGTCCTCAAGGCTGATTCAAGGGCAGAGAGACAAACGGACAAAGAGCCTCTCCCACCAGGGATCTGAACCGCCGATTCAAGGGCACTCAGAAAACTGGTGTGCAGCACAACTTTCCTTCCCATAGTCCACTATGCCGATTCAAGGGCAGTGAGACATGTGGAGATCCAGAGGAAGGTGTAAGTGGTAGAAGAACCATGGAGATATGAAAGTGATTCAAGGCTGACGTAATCTCATCCGGAACCACAGCTGGTCAAGTGCTGATACAAGTAACTGTGAGCTGATTCAAGGGCAAAGCAGTAGAAAATATCAGCACAGATTCACAGCCTCCGGACTGTGAACTGAGCACCAGTAGATTACCATTTAGGATGACCCAGCTACATGCCTCCTCAGAATGCACTGTACGATTGAAAGAGAGTGAAAAGCGGATGTCAAAAATAGATGGGGAAACATTACACCCCTACTTTATGGGAACATCAAAGATGCGCTATAATGCATTCACAAAATTATCGCCAGAAACAAAGTCCCACATAAGAAAAGTCGCAAGGATCAAGGGGAAATTCTTACCAATTGTGCTTGATGCTAACAACAGGCTGAAAGTCAATGTAATTATTAGCTACCCCCAGGAAATGAATGAAATGCTAGAAAGGCCATATATGCGCAGTATGGTGCACGTTGTTTTCAATGACGCATTCACACTAGATACAGCCCAAGCAATAATGGCATACAAAGATAAAATCGCAGAGATACCAGAGATCAATATGGATGCAGATAATCTCACAATTATACACATCCTGAATCAAAAAGAATATACGAAAGCTTTACAAAAGAAGGTAGATGACACAACTAGGATGGCAAGAGTACAAAATGTTAGAATTGTACTAATAACAATCACAACGCAAGAAGAGATTCCTGACCATTTGGAAATAGAATGTCAGCTGGGAGAGAATATCTTCCCATGGCAGAAATCGGAGACAAACACAACAGTCCCAGAACTAATACGCCTGGATTTACAAATAGACCAAATCATGGTAGACCTGTGCATAGCAATCGATTTGTACAGGCAAATGAAAACAATAGAACTAACAACAGACATGGAGGGCATCGAAAAAGCAAACATGCTGTTTATAAAGTGCAGCCTCACACAACGCCAGGAGAATCTACAACAGATACAAATGATCTGGAAAACAATGAAACTACAACAAAAAGTAGAGGAGGGCTGGCCTAAGATAAGAATTGACGCACCATCTAGAAAGTTCCACAAAACAATTGAAGTAGCATTAATGGAAGTAAACCGCGCCTATGAATTGAATACAAAGAAAGATTTTAACAAATGATATTCAAGGAAAAGAACGCACCAGAGATACATTTCAGAACTACAGCATGGATATTAGCCATCTTTACAACAGAAGAAGTGGAATTAAAATTACAAATCTCGCAACAAACCAGGCACAGATTAATGAAAGCAAAACGATATTAAATCTCAATATCCCAGATCAACACACAAACAAAGAACTGGTTGCTAAAGGGACATACCGGAAAACTAGAATCACCAAACAGAACAGAAAAACCAGTGCAAGCTATGGAGAAATTATTAAGTAGGATTATCATGCAAGAAAACCCATTGGGGAAGATATCATCAATAAGCATCACTAACAAAACAGGGATATGCCCCAGCAAAATCACTATATTTGATGAGCCGATGAGAAAATATATGTGGGGAGCAACATCTGAGACACGGGTGAAACAGCTTCAAAATCAGCCATGGCTCACAACCAAAAAGATCATAAAAAGGAAACTTGCGAGCACAGCAGAAATCCGCAACATAATAACACAGAAGAACGTGCAGAATATATTAGATTACGAAATGAGACGCTATGAAAAAGACAGTCCGCGATGCACATTCACTAAGATCCTCAGAAGTGCCGAAATGATGAAGAGAGGAGGAATTACAGAACTAGTAGAGGTGTGTGAAATGGTCACAAAGTCCCAAGCAGAAATGCTGGAAGAAGAACAATTATTGACATCATCTAGATTATTGCTATCTCCCAAAACACAACAAACGATCGACAGAATTAATATAGAAAAGTGGGGAGAGATCAGTCCAGCCAAGACAATCAAGTGGATTGATATGGACGATGAGCATTTTTTGGTCAAAAGACATAAGAGAAAGGAACTTCCAGTGCATCCGAGAACAACAAACTGTAGCAACAATGACACTTATGTTTACTGAAGCCTTTACACGAACAGAACTGGAGGAACTACTACGACCATATAATCAACTCGCCATCAACGTGGAGTGTATTACTTCAAGAGTAGAGCTAACAGAGGAACTATGGTTAAAACTGAGTTGAAAGGGACTAACACAGGCATACTGGGATACGATTCCCCAAGTGAAAATGAACTACCCTGCCACTATAGGGTTAGCAACAGCATCGACCACAGAAGGCACATACTGGCACATAGAACAAGATATTGAAACGAAACTACTCATATGCACATCGCCAGAGACTATCACAGTACCCATGGTCCTACCACGTTGGAGAATACCCAAGGACGTCAAAGTCACGAAAACCTTCTTACATGAGTATAAATCATAGGTGAACACTGAAAAGAAAGCGAAAGCCATAGTCGACAGAGAAGATTACAAAAAGTCGAAAGCAATACTGTTACAACAGAACAACAAGGAACGAGTCTACATCAAGGGCACAATAACGCCGGATCAACTGTACACACAGGGAAAACCTATAAATGTACAATTACAAGACTTGCAGAATGAAATTGAAGAAAGAAATCCAAGAGCTATAATGTTATTCTCAGGAGTGAATGATATAGTTTGGACTGATATATGGGAGAAAAGATATCGATACTACGACGTCACAAAAAGGGTCGAAATCGTTACCATGATGAGACTAAACAAAAACGACCCCAATACAATCACAGAGGAAGAAGTCAGGAACAACGTCAGCTTCTTCTATAAGGATGTGGCGAACACTTGAAGTCTAAGAAAAGTTTTTACGTTCTTTTACCCTGATAACCAGATTAGGGAAGATTTAGCACACACAAGTAGAGCCGACGCACAGATGACTCTTATGATCAGCATCAAGGGTATTCAGTTATATCAAAAATATTATAACATCTTCTTGCAGAAAATCAACAAGTTGAGAGAATTAACACCCATAGCAGAAGATATTAGAGAAACCCAGTTCCTAAGATATGCGAACATTACAACTACAGAAAGAGAAGCAGTGCTAAAGATGACAAAACAGGCGGAATTTGAAAAGACAACATGGTCTGATCAGCAGGCGGAAACGATAATTCGAAAAGCAGACACCCTGGTGCATGGAGAGTGAGCTGTGCTAAAAATAACGCAAGCTGAGGGGGCGTGTAGCATCATCCAAAAGATAAAACAGAAATAAGCTGCAAAACGTCGCAGAAGAACTAAGATCGAAAAAGAAGTGATTAAAAAATATTATGATTAAATCAAGTGTGATTATTTCAGTTTGATTTTGTATATTGCAACCAAGAAAATAACATGTGTTGAAAAAGAGATAATTGTATCTGTCGATAAAACGTTTTCAACAAATTGTTGCTTACATTATTTTTAGCCGCCATCTTGGCAGACGTTTAAATTTAAATCAACAGGTACTTCTCTTCAAATTACTATAAATATTATTAAAACTATTGTAAGCATTGATAAAGAATTTTACTCCGAATTCTATTTATTTCATCTTATTAATGGTTTGATTATTAATACAATGTCGAGCTAATCGAGCGGTGTTTAGTAGTGGTCTGGATCCATCACAGGGAACGATTCAAGGGTCTCTGTGCCAGATCACGAAAGTGCACTTAGGTTAGGTATAGGGGTTTTCTCTCGATTAGCTGACTAGCATTTCCACCTACATGTATTAGATAATTAACTTTCAACAAATGGTTGGATAACCAAACCTTAGGGATTATATTTATATATTTTCAGATCCAAATTAAGTGACCTATAATCGACTGATAATGACCTTACATGTAGTAATTTTAAATGTAAGTTAGGAAGTTGTTCAATATTTGTTTATTTAATAAAGCCAATATATTTCGGTAATGGCTACATGTAATATTGAATGAACAACTAGTAACAGTTTCGGGTTGCAAACCAATATAACACTTTCACACAATAGAGATTAAGTCGAGTTGTGTCATATCTTGAGTAAGCACTGAGCTAATGTAGGGTACACATAAGCTATCTTGATTGAGCTGAGAAGTGGCACTCAAGCATTGGAAGGAATGGTGAAATTGGATGTGGGGATCCACTTCAGGCAGATGCCCACTGAAAGATTGATGCAGAGGTTACCACTTTGGTTCGTCACCTAAAAAGTGAATAGTTAATTGTAGTTACGTAATGTAATAGAAGAAACTAAGCAAGCAGTAATATTTAGTAAATCCTTACCCGCAATAACACAGTCAATGTTACAAGGTAACAATGAATCAATGGTGATAAAGCCTGGTAGAGGATGTTACACTCAACTAGTACCTGTTTGATTGAATCTTATTTACAATTTTCCCTCGTGTTTTAGTTCTGCTTTTAATTATGCAATGTCAGCATTAATTAGCATATGCTGTTTGGCCATCTTTGTTTTTGCTGTTGAGTAAATTTTAAATATAAAACTGCATAAAACAATTTACAAATCAAATAATTGATCATAATCATGTGTTTACATATTAATCATTATTAGATTTTAGTCTTAGTTACATCCATCTTTTCTCTTATTTTGACCACACATGATTATCTGATGGATTATGCCACATTAGATATTGATTAATTATATTCCAATGAAACTATTTAAATGTTTTCTGTTATGGTGACAAAATGACCCTTTTTAATAACAAATCTCTTTAAACTTTCCTTTGATGTTCTTGTTATTAATTTCCATGCCCTTCTTGTAACATGCTTTTGATTGTGATTGCGATTTTCTTGATTAACATATATCTTCATGGACATGACATAATCCACAATCGTGGATTTCTTCTACAAGCAAAAAATGCTTCAATTCTCCATGATATTTTTCAAACAAATGTTATCATAAAATGCTCTGCGACTTTGTGAATGCTGTGATAACATGGACCATTTGAGCAACACCTTCATTGCTAGATTCTTCTATGANTACAGTGTTGAGCCAATCAAGTGGTATTTAGTAGTGGTCTGGATCCATCACAGGGAACGATTCAAGGGTCTCTGTGCCAGATCACGAAAGTGCACTTAGGTTAGGTATAGGGGTTTTCTCTCGATTAGCTGACTAGCATTNACATATATCTTCATGGACATGACATAATCCACAATCGTGGATTTCTTCTACAAGCAAAAAATGCTTCAATTCTCCATGATATTTTTCAAACAAATGTTATCATAAAATGCTCTGCGACTTTGTGAATGCTGTGATAACATGGACCATTTGAGCAACACCTTCATTGCTAGATTCTTCTATGATTTTAAGGTTCAAGTACGAAGTTGTGTCTAGTAATATCATTTCTACTGGCACAAATTCCTACTGGATTTTTAGATAAATGACAGAGAATTAACACGTTTTGTTGTGAAACATGCTCTACATAATCAGTGTATTTGAAAAGTAATGCATTTCATTTCTTATATTAAAAAAATATAGGATTGACGTTTTGTTTATTAAAAAATTTATATTTTTAAGTAATTGAGATAATGATCATTACAGTATATATTTTGCAAATTGTATAAAAATCGTAAGGTTGTTATATCCTAGATTACTAATGTTCATTTAAGAGTGATAAAAATATCAAATCGTTAAGCTGGCTTAAAATATATAGGCATTTAAGCTTAGCAAATTTTGCCCCAATGTTTAGTTGCTTCTGGCGTCTCTGCATTTTAACATATAATCCCGTTTTCATCTTTAGTGTTTTTTGAAAGTGTGAAGATAATGCGTCATCAGCACAAAGGAATTGTTTAAACATCAAGATAAACAATCGAATTTAATTTCAAACAATTTTACATTAATATTAAATTTGCACTACATTTCTTGACTGTTAGAGGGCTTATAAACACTAGAGGGCTTATAAATGCTTAAATAAATTTCGCCCAAGTAACATTTAACACTGATTTTGCGCTTATTTTGGGCTCTAATATAGCTCTTTTATGGTTGTAAATACGCGCTTAAAACGCCCGATTTTGGTACCTTTTCAATGCTTGTTACTCTCGTATTTTTGGCGCTTTTTAAGCACTTATTGAGAGCCTTAAACCAGTCACTTGAAAAATGTATTTACTAATAAAATTTTATTCTGCTTTTACTCTTTTTTAGGCTCCTTGAAAATATTAGCTGTAAAATGGCAGTGTAAACTCAGTACTCAGCCTAAACAAATATAAACCATATGTTTAAAGAAATGCTAATAAATTGCATCAAGGACAATAGTAACTGACCTTTATACCATCAAACGGAATTAGTAATAATTTTGCTAAAAATAAGTATGAATGCTTACCTTTTGCACAACCATTCTAAAATATAAATGTATATAGATAGTATTAACTAAAAACTACTTACGAAATGATCACTAGAACAATAATTGAGATGGGGCGATTACATATAGATTATTACATAACAACAATATGCTATTTGGTATAAAGTAATATGTTAAGTTTATTTTGAGGCAAAAAGGAAAATTATCTACCTCAAATATTTGAAATGCAAGTGATTACGTAAATTTATTTTGATTTGAAACCTAAAATAAAACATAAGACAAAAGTAAGAAATTAACCTATCACTGAAGTGCATCTAAGCATCATGTTCTGCGACAATCAGTGATACACTATAGTGTGGCAACTAAACATTTATTATTCAATAAACAAAAAATTATCAAATGAACAAAATAAATGTATAAGCCCCATCTCAATTTTCCTGATCGCCTGAATTTCTAAAATACAAATAAAGTAACATATGGTTAGAAACACTGAATGTGAAAATATAATATTACCACATCAAACGTTGATTTAAATTGAGGGGTAGTTTTTACATTTTTTATGTATTCATCCACTTGCGATTCTGTTACAGATGGGTAAAATGATAATTCAATTTATTTATATGTCAGTAGACTTACTTCTGATTAAAGTCACTATGAAAGGGTATTGGGAAAAAAATCCATGCTTTTTCCCTTTTCCCCTCCAGTTGAGTTGAGAAGCAAAGTAGTTAGGCATAGTTGTGCCTCCCATCTTCATTAGTTGATTTTTCTAAAAATAAATTCATTATACCTTCAATTAATTGAAAATTATTATAAATTGTTAATTAGAAGAAATTAACATGCTATTGAACATCATAGAATTCTCTAGGCTTTTGTTCATTTTTCCTAAATCATCAAGTTCTGCAGTTGATTCAAAAACTAAATCAGCATTGGATTTGTTCATTCCTAACTGCTGAAGAATCTATTTAACTGCCTTTCATTCGAAAGCTGCACTTGTTGAATGCCATGCAGCATTTCTTTAATTTCACTAAAATTAAGCAATGTATACTTGCAATTGAAATTTAATTCACATACAAATAAAATGATAACCAATATTAACATTGAATTTAAATAATGAATAAATGCTTTCAAAAAATGAATCACTCTAAATATACACTTCTTAACAAGATTTGCCAACTAACATGGGCATGAATTGTTTACCTTAGTGAAGAAAACAGCTGCGTTTGGAATTGAGTTTGTGGAGTAGTTGGGCTAAGAACTTCATTAACTGGAAACTCAGAACCTAATCTATACGACAAAATAAAAAATTCTGCACATAAAGTTTAAGTGCACGTGTTATACAGCTCATTTTACTGTAAATATTTGCTGAATACGGGATCTAAAATTTAAAAATCATTCAAATATAAATAATGTAAACTTACAACCTTTTATTTAAGTGAATTTCTTCTAGAGCTGCATTATGCTTTAGAAAAATTATTATTAAATTTAAAAGAAAAAAAATTAAATCTTTCACAATATGTATTCAACAATTACATTGGTATTTGCATTAGTGAACATTAGGGTACATACATTAATATCCACAATATGACTTACAACAAATAAGGCTCTTTTTGGTTTGAACATTACAATTAAAAGATATTTGTGATTCACCATATAAATTGGTTTGTAACTGCTATCAATCATATTTTAGTAAAAAAGCAAGAAAGAGTCTTCAAATAAATATGTCCTAAATAACAAATACGTTTTAATAATTCAATTAGTTTCCAAAATAGAAGAAAATTTTTTGATAAATATAACCCGCGAAAAATTCCATATGGCTAACTTCTTTCGTATTACTATATATATATATATGTTTATGTATAACACATTTTTGCAGTTGCTTCAATTTTTCTTGAAATCTAAGATTTGATTTATTGAAAAATACACAAACAAATGAAACTCAAATAATTATGAATTTTCCTCACATCAATCTCCAAAACACAGAAACCAACTTGTTTATCTTTAAGTTATAATGACTATAAATTACAATGTACCTAGGAATTTGATTCATTATTTCATCGAATACCTCGTTTATTTCAAGGCAAATTTTGAACTTATAATCATCATAATAAGCAATTAACAAAACCATTATATCAATGAACTCCAAGAATAGGTAAACATTGTTATTATATAATAAAAGATACGCTGTCTAATGATCTAAAATTTGAATGATTTCTATGGCTTACACATGTAAAGAGGCCCATAGCCAGTATAATCACCTAAGGGGGTCGATGTGCATTTAGGAGGGGGTGATGGGAATTTCGACATTCTTTATAATATAAACAAATTTTAACAAGCCTGTACATCATTTTATTTTTGCTGTATCCATGGGCATACGCGGATTTTCTGACTTGTGAGGTCATCTAGGATAGTGATCAAGTAAGTGACCAAAGGCGAAATTTTTTTGAAAATATAGACAAAATGGTCTTCAGAATTGCATTATTAGGAGCAATGTTTCAACAATTGAATTAAGACAATTTATTTTTACATGCTGATTTTTCTTTTAGCTTTATTGTCTAGGAGGGGTTGCTTGACCTTCCAGGGAGGGGATCGACTCCTCCTAACCCCCGTGGCTACGGGCCTGCATGTAAATTAGGCTATTCAGGATCAAACTTCTACAATATCATGTACAATTGCATAGAAAATATATTTAAAGATCAGTTGGTAACTAATAATTCGTATTATTGCATCCACAATACTGTTTTGGATTTGAAAATTATAAAATATTTATGCAGTTGAGGGTAAATAATTTGCCCTCATTTTATTCAGTGCATGCGCCAATCTGTGCGAATAATACATAATACTGTATATGTGAACAAATTTAATCTTACCAGTGAACATTCGATGCATTGAATGAATGCATGACACATTTGTTGTTTAAATTCGAATTCCAAATAAATGTGTCACAAAAGATGGTTTGGCTTTAATATGGCTCCAAACAGCCAAATTAGAGCTATGTAAACAACAGCCGAAAATAATGGCTATCAAAAGCCCAGATAACAATTTTGGTTGTTTTTACGTTGTTTATAGTTGTTTCATACTTTTGGTTGTTGCAACAACCACTAACATCATAATAACAACTTTAGTAATAAATAATCAGTGAGCAGATGCTTTCAAATAAAACTCATTTTGTTATTTTTATTCCTAGATCTTTTTATAAAAAAAAGGATTTGCAAAACCTTTTTTGAAATTTTTAATTTGTGAAAAATTATAATATACCAGATAATTGAATTTTCAAAATATTTTATTCATGAATATTTGGACACCTTGATATTGAATGTCAAATAAAATTTGTTACAATTGAACAGAAGAGATTTTTCACAACTTAAGAAAATACTATTTCAAAACTGTGCTTAAGTTTAGATTTTTAAAATTTTGTTAAATTTAGCAGATTTTTATGCTCATTGTTATGATTTATATACAAGACATTCATTTAAATCTTTAACAATGTTTGTATTAAATATGCTTGACAGTATCTCAAAGATTGTGGTCTGCTCTTTGTTGGGCTTGTGTTTGTTTAAACAGCAATGTTTGAAAAGCTTAGCAATATAAAAATTTATTTTGCATATAAAATTAATGCTACATTAATCATGTGACAACATAGAATAATGTTGTTACGACCTTAAAATATTGCTTTTCATTCAAAAAAACAACCAAAACGCAACCTAATGTGACGTTGTTGAAGCAATGTTATTTCGACCAATTAAATGTTACCATTTCGACGTTAAAACAATGTTGTTTTTACACATAAAACAACCACATAACATCCCAAAAAACGTTGTTTATCCTTTAAATTGTTATCTGGGAGGCGTAAAATTTTGATTAACATCTGTTTTAGCTGAATTTTGTTTCTGGCAACAATTTTTTTACACATTATTTCTCATCTTTAGTGTTAGCATTAAATAGGGGTGCAATGTCTCTCCATCTATTTTTGACATCCTTTTCTCTCTCTCTCTCTCTCTTTTGAGTGTACTGTTCTATCTGATGTAGTTTCTGAGGGGGTGTGTAGCTGCTTAGTCCTTAGTGGCTTACTGGTGCCTGGCTCACCATCAAATGAGTCCATGCTGATGGTCTCTACTGAGTTGGCTCACAGTTGACTCCCTCAGCACTTGACCAGTTGTGGGATCCGTAGATACGTCAGCCTCAAATCACTTTCATGTGCATACAGTTCTTTGCCCACTTACATCTTCTCCAGGAACTCCAATTGTTGCACTGCCCTTGAGTTGGCGAAGTGGACTGGAAGGAAGGTTGAGCTGCTTTTTACCACTTCTCTGCATACCCTCAAATTGGTGGTGCAGATCTCTGGGGTTTTCACTGGTTCTCTGCTTTCCCTCGAATTGGTGGTGCAGATCTCCAGTGGGAGAGGCATTACGTCTTTTCGTCTCCCTGCTCTTGAATTGGTGTTGGGGACTATTTGGACGCCTTCTCACTCTGTGCCTTCAATTTGTCATTGGTTCATTCTCGTCCCTTCTGCCTTCTATTTGACATCCAGTTCGAGACCTCCTCCATATCCTTCTCCTTGGGTTTGACGTTGTAATCTCCTCAGCTCTCTGGTTCCAGCACACTCTCTTCTTCAGTGGCTGTTGTTGTTGCATCTCATTTGATTTGACTAAATTCAGAAAGTAAATTTAAATCCCATACCTTTGGGTCATATATATATATTTATCTCTTTCTGCTTGTCTTGGCAGCTCTCTTCTTTGTAGATCCTCATTGTCAATGTTAGTTTCAAATTCCTCATTGAAACCTTCCTCTGGTAAGCTGTCCAACTCACTCATATCATACATAATTTTATTTCCATTAATTCGATTTATTTTAAATTTGGTGATTTCGTCCAATCTTGATTCCTTGATATCTGGCATTGCTCATTTCAGATTCTGGAATCTGCCATTGTTTAACATGTACTCATTATTCGGCAGTACCTGAGTTATTTTATATGGACCTGACCTAATTGTTTCCAATTTTCGGACCTGGTTTGTGTCTGTCAATTTCATCAGTGTAAATGCGTAAACTGTGTCGCTTATTTTGTGTGCATGACCATAGATTTTTTTATTATGGTTTCACTGTTGTCTCAGGGCGGATTTCTTTGTGTTGTGGCACATTGTCTTATGTATTGCTGTTATTTGGTTTCTTAATTGCTTGACATATTGATTATCCATCTTCTCACTGTAGCTGAAATACTGCATTGATAACAGTGTTACTGCCTCTCTTCCAAACATGGCCTTGAATGGCGTCACTCCTGTTGTCAAGTATACAGATGTGTTATAAAAGTCTTTGATCATTTCGATTACTTCCCGCCACTTGTGGCCCCCTATTCTCAATGTTGTCACTCTTCATCAATTTTATCAATGTCCTATTCAATCTTTCTACAACACCATTCACCTGCGGGTGATATGCTGTCACCCTCTTGCTCACTACCTCTAGTAGACGTGACATTTATTGAAATAGATTGCTTTCAAATTGTGGCCCCTTGTCCATTATTATTGTCTCCAAAGGACCAAGCTTTAGGATCCATTCCTTCATTATTATCTCCACAGTTGTTTTGGCTGTTGTGTTCTTCATGGGGATCAGTCTCACAGACTTGGTGAAGTTGTCCACCATTACTAGTAAATGCTGATATCGTTTTTCATCCTTCAATAGCATCTCCAAATCTATATGTACGATTTCATTGGGTTGTGTCACTATGAA
>CABFPE010001660.1:0-25078 GCA_900660155.1 Hofstenia miamia
GAATGAGATCATCCATATTGTAAAATCTGCAGTCTGTGTCTAGCAGCTTGAGCAGTACAAGGTTGTGAAGAATTACCATTGCTGAGAGCAGCCCATATTCTAACAAAACAAATGAAGATTGGTAGTTTGCCAATTTCACTGTAGAAAATTAACTGATATCCTTTCCAAAGTGGCAGTTCAAATAGTGACCAATTCACACAGCATCTTACTGAAGCCAATTCATCAGAATCCATCCTTACCATCCAAGGTGCTAATTGTGTGTCTCAAGTTTAATTTCTAGCTCAATAAAACAAATTTAGAAATAATGTGTAATTACCATGTATTCATGTATGCCAACAGCATAATATATTTGCATAGTGTGATTGTATGTGCATGTATGATTGATATATTTAGTAGTTCTTTTATTCCCTATTCCTATTCATAGCCTAAAGTAACCACAATATGGGCTCACATCTGTCAAGGAGCGAGTTATTGCCCCAGGCACAGCAGAGTTCCTCCCACATTATTGCCAGATCTTACAAGTTTATTATCATATTAACAATACCAGATCTAAAAAGGTTAGTAATGTAATAATGAAAGATAAAGCAAATGTTATCCAGTGAGAACAAAATTTATTTGATGTTTGATAACAGTAAGTTCCCAATTTATTACAAGAAAAGGTAAATATTTACTGTTTTACAAAAATTCACTTGTTTCCCTTGCAAATTAAACAAGCAATTACATGTAATCTCTAAATAAAGGGGAGAGATACTAAATTTGAAACTTAAGTTTGAAAAACTACAAATTAACAAAATCACTAAATCAAAGGTAGTGAATAGCACCAAGTTAATTAGAGAGTGCCAATAACTGAATAAATAAAAATAAAGAAGGGCCCTGACTGACTCTACACTATGTAGGCATTTCTTTTGTATATTTGCATATCAGCATTAAATTAAAACAATTAACTCATCAAAAAGAATCCTTTGTAGTAAACAAAAACATTTGAACTTTGTGAGTAATAAAATAGTGATTAGATTGGGAAGTTGATAACAGCTTAGCTTTGCAAACTCAAGTATTTTTCAAACAGTGCAGGCAATTATGATATTTGGTTTAATTTCAAAGTAAACAGCATCATTCTTATTTCATCATTCATGCACAGTGATAATCTGTCTCCAATGAAAATACACATCAACTCAGGTTACAAACCATTCTGTAGACCAAGATAGTTCAATTACAATCATATTTCTAATGTGATTTCTTTATTTTAGATAGTTTTTAGGGCAATGAATATATGCAATCAGTATGAGGAAGTTGTTACATTTTTTTGTAACCACTGGTTGTAGATATTTTAAAATTTTGTATCCAAAGCCAATATATATATTTTTTTATTTCCTACATAAATAAATTTTGAATTCTGGTTTAATAAGATTTTCATGTGACTACACTGTTGACATCTCCATGCTTTAGTGAAATGCATGCTATAATTATGCAATTTGCTGCTCAAATTCAAGGCCATTATTACAATCACTCATTTAGGAATGTAAACAAGCACATTTCATCAGGAGTTATTTAATAATATTCAAGAAAATATGAATACCAATATTGAAACAATATTGTTTCATAATAAAGACATTAAATGTAATATATAATAGCTTGTTACTACTGCATATTCCAATAATTTAATATTGAAAATATTTTAATATTTTAGTTCAACTGTTATGTTTAATGAGCAATATTAAGATTTCTTATTTTAAATATTTCTGCATATTCAGATATTCTTGCAATTCTTTCTTAAATATTTTATAATGAAGTAACTGAAATATAAAAAGTTTTTGAAACAAAATGCTACATGAACAACTTTTATCACCAATTTCTATCACCAAATGCTTGGGAGAAACTGCATGGCCATGCAACTAAATAGATACTCTTAATTGCACATCTCAGCCTGGGTGATAATTCTACATTATGAATGCAAAAGTGAAATTAGTACTAAGTCATTACAGATACTGTAATGTCTTATTTAATATCATAAACCACTCAATAATAAATAAAATTGATTCATAACTCAAAAGGGAAGCTAATGTTTATAATGAAAATTATTCTACTATGAATGAAAAACATTTATATTGTATTAATGATGCTTCATATTTCATAAGATAATTTTCATTAACAAAATTTTTGGATATCTCAAACCAGTGCTCACTTCACAGTAAACTGCAATTTCCTCTATATGCATGTTCAACTTATCATTCAAGGACATCCAAATTCAGTAAAGTGAAGTTCAAGAAGCATTTTCTAAAAAATTCATTTTTAAACTCAGCAGTTGATCCATGGAATAACTAACCAATTGAAATAAAGTGAAATAAAAAAGGAAATTAATTTAAAAATCAAATTAATAACTACCTCCATAAACAACATATCCCTAAAATAGGTTCTACCTCATGGAAAGTATTCCAGTTTCTTAAAAGACATAATTAATTAGCAATAAAATAGGTAAACTTATAATTCTGAATCCATGTTTTTTGTTATTATGTTTTTATATTTTTGTGTATTTTATGTTATTATTGACATATTAAGTGTAGTATTAGCAGTTTTGTTGAGGTGTATATTTTTGCCAAATCATTACACTTAATAAGAAATTCTATTCTATTCTACTCTACAGGGGAGGAGAATTTATTGCCAAATGACCAAATATCAATTACTAGACCAGAGGTCACAGTGCTCAATGAACTCAAGGAGGAGAGTGAGGAAATTCAGTCCCTAAAGCCAAATACCAGGCAGGGCAATCATTTCCAGAAATAAGCAAAATCAGACACTCCAAACCAAGCAGACTCAATGCCAATTACTAGGCAAAGCATCAGTAGATGATGAAATAAGTCCTCCTCAACAATTACTGTTCAGAGGTACAATATACAGCCATTTAATATCTATGGTCAACTACTAGACCCAGATATAGAAATGATTAGCAACAACTCTCAAACTGAAATAGCTTTGGATCAACTAACAACAAGCCCATTTTCAACAATGCTGGCACAACCATTCTCATTCTGGCAAATCATGTCTAATACATCTAGAACAAGGTCAAGACAGCTATCCAGTTTGCTAGAAAGAGAAAGCCAAGTGACAAAAATGGGGGATGAGAAAATACGCCCATATTTTATATCAATGAGAAGAATATGTTACATATCCTAAAACAATCTCTCCCCAGAAACAAAATCAGTAATATGTAGACAATGAAATATAAGGAAAATGATGGTTCAGTGATTCTGATTGTAATAGACAAAAGCAATTGCCCAATGTGCAATACAATAATTTCATATCTGAAATTGAATGAAAAGTTAAATCACTTTTGAAGTACAGTACATATAACATTTGATAATCAGCTAACATTAAATAATGTGCAAAGAATAATGGAGTACAAAGAGAAACATGCAAACAAGTCAACTTAGATCACAACAATCTGCTAATAATACTTTTCATAAAACCAGATGAGTTCCACAGTAAAAATCTAGAAAAAATGATTGAGGAAACTTTACAAATGGCAAAGATACACAAAGTGAAATCACTCTTGATAGCACAAATAGACAAAGAAAAAGTACCAGAGTTCTTTAAAGCCCTAGTGAGCAAGTTAGAGAATGTCCTTATAATAGAAAAAAACAGAGGGAACAAAGATTGTCTAAATTAATTGCTATTGATCTACAGCTAGACACATTCATACCAGCAAAGAGGATGATGAGTGAACCAAAGATCACTGTAGACATGTATTAGCAATTAAGAATGCTGGAAATCATGGGAAATGATTATCAATTGGAAGAGATAGCAGATCTAAATCTAAATATTAAGTGTAGTCTAAATCAACACCCTGAACACTTAGAGCAAATCATTGAATTCTGAAAAGAAATGAATGTTGACAAACCAATATAAGACAACTGGCCAAAGATCAATATTAAATCTCCTACAAAAAATACCACCCAAAGTGGAAAAAGTATTACAAGGTATGACAATATTTTTGTTTTCATAACCCATCTATATTATAATATTTCATGTTTAATCAAGTATGTTTTTAATTTCTGCTTCAAACTAAATTATACATAATGATTTTTGCTATGATGAATATTATGTTTAATCACATGCATTTTAAATTCCTATTTTTTAACTAGTGTAATGTAATCTAATCATGTGTGGTCAAATTAAGAAGACAAAAGAAGAAACTAAGACTGAATATTAAAATAAATATTAATTGTACAAACACATGATTATGATTAATTAATTATTTGTAAAATTATAATGCAGTAATTTTTGATATTAATTCATTTGGCGAAAAGGGACTAGACCAAAATCGCAAATGCTAATTAAGGCAGAAGTGCATCATCTGCAGACGAGAGAAAATTAAAGAATTTAAAATTGTCAACAACTGAAATTAGCAGGTACTAGTCAAATATTTGATTGTTTGTAATTTTTTCACTATAAAAATTGTGTGATTGATCATTTTGGTGATGAATTGAATTTACTGGATTTACTATACATTTTTGTATCAGGTTATTTTATTAATTAGAATGGAAAGCTAAACATTCGAGCACTAGGGTATTCTAGATGGTGGTTCACGACTCCAGTTAATGGGAGCATTGTGTATAGCTGGTGCTTACCCAAGGTGCTCATAGGTTAGGTATAAGGATAGGGGTTTTTACTTGTATTAGCTTTCCTATCGTTCGTTGTTCATATTACTGTATTTATTACATCAGGCTATTACATCTAGCCCTCCTAGGAAATTACGAAACCAGTTTGTGTTATCTTGTACAGGATTTATTACATATAGTTACTAGTGGACTGAAGTACTACCAATTCATCCTTTTTGTCACGACTGTATTGATTGTTCACATGTACTCTAGGTTAACATGTAATTATTTATATGTAAAGATATTATATGTAAGGAAACATAACAAGCTAATGCATCCCAGTTGCAAGATTCCCTTATTATACAAATTCGTTAATAACAAGAACAATCAATGCATTAAATTAGTAAGGTATCACACGTTGTCACTATCGTATTCATGCACACTATTTCACTGCACTGAGTCATTGGAATTGTGGTTGGTGTCTCTATCAATGTTTCAGTATCAGATGGAAATACTCATTATAGCGTAATTCTTCGATTCCTCTTTTGTGCTTTGCTTCTGTTCAGGTAGCTTACCCTGTACATTGTACCATCTATCTCATGTCTTGTATCTAAAAGGATAGTTGTTAGTGTCATATCAATGCCAGTTGATTAGATAATAATTTAATTAACAAACAATTAAACAATAGAACTAAAGAAGAGAGATGGAGATTGGAATCTGTCACCTACCGTACTATTCAAGGAGGAACAAATTGTCACAGCAGCTCCTAAATTAAGCTAAGATTTACTAGTATGAAGGTTGGCAAGATTCTACATGGCGACCATGACAGGCGCCCGACAGTGCAAAGGAAGATTCGGGTTAAGATAGTTGTTTCTTCTCGAATCACTTGAATTGGAGGAAAACCGAAAAAAGAAAAGGATTGGAAAATTGGAATTAGTGGAAAGAAATCATCAGTGATACCTAGAAAAGGAAAAGAGAAAATGAACACTTAATACCTTACCAGAGCATATAACAGAAGAAGTGACCAACCAGAAGAATACTCAAAGCGAAAAGAAAAAATGGTTCACTCGAAGAAAAAGACTAAAACTAAAGCCAGAACCCAAAAAACTCCTCAGATGAGGAACACACCCGAAAACCCAGAAGTAAATGTGTCCCTAGCTGAAAGCAAACAATCCCCAACAGAACAAATACTGCAACCAGCAGAACTAACTAATGATCTCATGGAAATCCAATTGATGGAAGTCATTGAGAATAACACAAAGGAAAGACAACAGTTGACAAAACAGATTGAAAAATTAACAGAAAGAGTGAGAGAAGTCGAAATGAAACACGCCGAGAAAGAAAGGCTGATAGACGAAATCAAGGAAGACACAAGTCTTCGATTAACAGAACAAAGAAATTTGTTTCAAAACCAAATCGAACAGCTAACAGAGGTAAATAAGGAAATAAAACTACAAAGCGATCGTCTACAGAAGATGATGACAGAGTTACATGAAGAAAATGTAAATTTACGGGAGGAAAACATAGTGAAACAATTAGAAATCGATAATCTGAAAGACGAATTGAGATTAATCGAATTGAAGAAAAGTGAAGTGAAGACAATAGAAAATGTGGTAGTGGAAAAACCGCATGAATTAAATACAGCAGTACCACAGGAAGAATTGATGATAGAAGATTACAAAACTGCGCAAAATGAAGAAGAATTCATAAAGAAATTAGTGGAGAATGTAACGAAACAAGTAAAAAAGAATTGTGAGAAACCAATTGAAAATAAACCAATATTTCAAAATACAATATTATCAGAGGAAGATGATAATGACACGTCAGTATGTAAGGCAATATTTACAGGAAGAGTTGATAATTATTCACCTACATTTAATGAATGGCTGGAGATTTTTGAAATGAGTATGAAAGAGAGGAAAGTGATGCAACAGAGAGCAGCAGCAAGATTCCCGCTATACTTAACTGGTGCAGTGTATCAGCATTACTTGGTACTGGAAACGCAAACAAAAATGGACTACAAAAAGTTAGTAGGAGAATATCAACAGTACTATGATGATGAGAGCTTTAAGAGTCAATACTGAATGTTGTTGAACGGAATGAAAATGAACACTAGGGACGACTTACGAAATTACATGTCTCAAGTAGAAAGGTTACTAAAACTTAGTTCTAGAGAACAGAGGTACTCAAAATACGATTTATTTGCACACATTAGCAAAGGATTACCAGAGGCGATTCGAACACAATTTCAAATCAAATGCGACGCAGATGACTCTTTGGATAAAATGATTAGAAAAGGACTTGCAATACAAATTACAATGGAAAGTAATGCAAGAATTAACGAAAAATCAACGATCGGAAAGCAGATAATAAATCGAACGACACCAATGTTCACTAGACCAGCAAACAAACAGATAACTAAAAAATCGGGAGAAGATTTAGTAAAAATCAAATTAAAAGATGGTACGATAAAGCAGATAAAGAGGAAAGACTTGAAATGTCAAATGTGTGGCAACAAGGGACACACGAAGAAGTATTGTAAGAGACAGATAAATTGGATCGAGGAAGAAGATGCATACTTCGATGAAGAGGATTTGATAGAAGATGAAGAAGAGCAAGAAGAAGAGGAAATTGAATCAACAGAAATGGAGAATTTAAACTAGAAGGAGTGCCGCCTCCGAAAAACCAAGCACCCATATTAATAGTAACTGACCTGCTAAAAACGAACACAATAACAGTTGTGATCAATGGTGTAATGGTAGATGCAATGGTGGATACGGGAGCAGTAATATCGATAATAATGGATGAGTGCGCAACAAAAGTTGGATTTCAAAGAAAGGAGTTAAATAATGAAAAGAATAGATTGATAAATGCATCAGGCAATTACATAGATGTGAAAGGTAAATTGGAAAAAATACCCATAAGATTAGCCAACACTACATTTTACCAAACGTTCACAGTAATCAATACTGAAAAAAATCAACTACCATATGAAATAATACTAGGAAATGATTTCTTAATGGACAATAGATGCATCATTGACTATAACAAGAAAACAATAACGGTGCAAGAGGAAGTGATAACAACTTATGAAGACAAAGAAGTAAATGATATGATAACATTTAAGTTGACACAAGATGTTAAGATACTGCCAAACAATTGGAAGATGTGCGAGATTGAGACAATAGACGTAATAAATATGGAGACGATGATATATAGTCAGTCTGGTATAAACACGAAAAGAGTATCAATCCCGTCAAGTTTATGTGCTGTGAAAGAAGGGAAAGGATGGATACCAGTGTTAAACGCAATGAACCACATAGTTAACATAAACAAAGACAAAGTGATCATAAAAGGAAGACGAGTCAAGTCTGAAAAACAAATGGTAAATAAAACAATTAACATAATAGCAGAAAAAGAGACTCAGACATTCCAGATACCGGAGATTAAAAAAGAAGAGTATCAACATCTGAATGAAGCAGAAAGACAAGCGTTGGTGAGAATTTTGAATAAACATAACAAGATATTCAACTTTGGCGAGATTAGTGTGGGGAAAGCCATTGGTGAAACCCATAAAATAATCACGACAACAGATGAGCCGATAAGGTTACAGTGTAGAAGGGTACCAGAAAATTTAAAAGAAAATTACAATACAATCCTGAATGAATTGATCGATAACAAAATTATAAGGCCAAGCGAGAGTCCTTATGCGTCACCAACAGTATTTGTGAAACAGGGTGACAAGTATAGGTTATGCATAGACTTTAGGAAGCTGAATGATGTAACAAAGAAAGATGCGTACCCTTTATCTAGGATAGATGATATGATCTATGAAGCAACAAAAAATAAATACTTTACATGCATTGACCTATGTAAAGCCTATTGGCAGGTGCTGATGGAACCGAAAGATATCGAGAAAACAGCATTTATAACGCCATATGGCTTATTTGAATGGATGTATATGGCTTTCGGACTCTGTAATGCGCCAGTGACCTTTCAACGCTATGTAACAAAAGTTCTTAAACAAGATAAGAAAAAAATGGATGAAGGAGTGTGTGCTTACATAGATGATATATTGGTCGCGAGTAATACAATAGAAGAACATTTGGAGAAGTTGGATAAAACATTAACAATCTTGTATAATGCGGGATTACGTGTTAATGGAAAAAAATGCGAAATTTTGAAAACTGAAGTGGTCTTTCTGGTAAGAAAGACACAACAAGAAAATTAAGATGAAAAATAATGCAAAAGAAATGATCCTTAACATTAAAAGTCTGAAGACTAAAAAAGACGTACAAAGAATAATGGGCTTCATCAACTATTACAGTTCATTCATACCAAATATTGCTCAAAAAACAAATAAGATAACAGCATTGCTAAAAAAATTCAAAACCATTTGAATGGACATGGAAAGAAGAAGAACAGTTAGAGAATATAAAAAATGAACTCGCAAAAATGCCGTCACTAAACACACCTGACTATCAATAGGAATTTATTTTGGATTGTGACGCAAGTAATGTGGCAATAGGAGCATGTTTGGGTCAGATGAAAAATGGGAAAGAAGTCCTGATACAATTTTTTAGTAGAAGACTAAAAACTAGTGAAAAAAATTACGGCTCAACAAAATTAGAAATGCTATCCTTAGTGGAAAGTATAAAGAAATTCAGATACTTTTTGATCGGACAGAATTTAAAGTAAGAATGGATAATAGTGGTTTGGCGTGGTTAAAAAAGTTCTCTGGTGATAAATCATCAATCATATCGCGATGGATAGAGTACTTAAACGAATTTAGATTTACAATAGAGCACAGAAAAGGTAATTTACACAAAAACGCTGATTTTTGGACTGCACTGCCTGAATATCAGAGGGATATAGAAAAACAGGAAGGAGAAAAGAAAATGTTTGATTTTCTACCTCATAACGAGTATAGGGAGCTACCAGAAATTAATGCGGATAAGAAAGGTCAGGCAATAATGCCTATAGTGATAAAAGAAGAAATCGAAGAGAGTGAGATCATCCAAAAACAAAAAGTGGATATGGTAATGGCTGAAATAAGAGAGAAATTGACAAATGCGGACAAACAGCTAAGTAAGGAAGCTAATAGTTACTATCAAAGGTACACATGGAAAATAAATGACAGTGGACTACTATACGTACATGGAAAGACACTAAGAATAGCGATTCCGGAGTATTACAAAAGAGAGTTGGTGAAAAAAATTCACGAAAAAGGTCATATCAGAATTGTGCAAACAGAGCAAACGTTCAACACAAGGTTTATAACAATAGGAATATGAAAGGTTGTAGAAGACGTCATAAATAAGTGTACCACCTGTTTATTAAATAACAAAAGCCATTTTCCGCAACAAACAGCACCCTTAGAGAAAATTATAGCAACTGCACCAAATCAAATAGTGCATGTGGATTTGGAGAAATTGTTGCAAGACGATGAAGGATATCAGTACATTTTGGTGATAGTTGATAATTTCACAAAATATGCTAGAATGATTCCCTTGGATTCGACAACTGCAAAGAATGTGGCAGAAAAAATAATGAAAGAGTGGATACTGAAGTTTGGACCAATGGAAGTAATAGTATCTGATGCAGTTTGAAAGTAAATTGTTTGATGAAATGGCAAAATTGTTAGAAATAATGACAGAAAAAACAACAGCGTACCACCTGCAGGCAAATGGCGCAGTAGAAAGGTTAAACAGGACGATGATTAAACTAATAAGAGTGTTGACATCGAGAGTTGGTGGAAGAGACTGGAGAGAGGTAATAGAAATGGTGGAGTATTTCTATAACACTTCAGTACATTCTACGACAGGAGTAACAACACCATTTAAAGCAATGTATGGAAGAGAAGCAGCTACGCTGATATTGATGCAATACAATACTTACACAGAAAGACCGGATAATGAGTATATTAGGAAAATTAAAAGCCAAATAACAGGAATTCACGAAGCAACTGGTGCAGTAGAGAGACTGAATAGGACGATGATAAAATTAATAAGAGTGTTAACATCAAGAGTTGGCTGGAGAGAGGTGATAGAAATGGTAGAATACTTCTATAACACTTCAGTACATTCTACAACAGGAGTAACACCATTTAAGGCAATGTATGGTAGGGAAGCTGCAACGCCAATATTGATGCAATATGATAACTACGCGGAAAAACCAGATAACGAATATATTCGAAGGATTAAAAATCAGATGACGGGAGTTCATGAAGCGATTTGTCACAATACAAAGAAATCTGCAATTAGACAGCAGAGAAATTTCAACAAGAAGATATATGGGAAACCACACAAAAAAGGTGACAGGGTTTATGCATATACTTTGTTGAGAACACATGATATAAATCAAGTAAGAAAGTTAAAAACACAGTGGTCAGGGCCATTTATCATTGCACAAACACTACCAAATAACAACTATAAACTTAACGACGGTAGAATTCTACATTTTCAAAACTTGAAAAGGGCAACAAAAGATATTGACCAGGCCGAACTAGATAAAAATGCACAGTTTAAATTAATTGAAAATTATGATGGTGTATATAATGAAATGGATGATCTCGATAGCGTGGCAGAAGAGGAATTTCACGAAGAGTACAATCCTCAACAGAGAGATGATGAGAGTGAAAGAAGAATAATGTTGTAGAAGACGTCATAAATAAGTGTACCACCTGTTTATTAAATAACAAAAGCCATTTTCTGCAACAAACAGCACCCTTAGAGAAAATTATAGCAACCTCACCAAATCAAATAGTGCATGTGGATTTGGAGAAATTGTCGCAAGATGACGAAGGCTATCAGTACATTTTAGTGATAGTTGATAATTTCACAAAATATGCTAGAATGATCCCCTTGGATTCGACAACTGCGAAGAATGTGGCAGAAAAAATAATGAAAGAGTGGATATTGAAGTTTGGACCAATAGAAGTAATAGTATCTGATAGAGGGGTGCAGTTTGAAAGTAAATTGTTCAACGAAATGGTGAAACTGTTAGAGATAATGACAGAAAAAACAACAGCGTACCACCCACAGGCAAATGGAGCAGTAGAAAGGTTAAACAGGACGATGATTAAACTAATAAGAGTGTTAATATTGAGAGTTGGTGGACGAGACTGGAGAGAGGTAATAGAAATGGTGGAGTATTTCTATAACACGTCAGTACATTCTATGACAGGAGTAACACAATTTAAAGCGATGTATGGAAGGGAAGCAGCTACACCGATATCGATGCAATATGATACTTATGCAGAAAAACCAGATAATGAGTATATTAGGAAAATTAAAAGCCAACTAACAGGAATTCACAAAGCGATATGTCATAACACCAAGAAGTCTGCAATTAGACAGCAGAGAAACTTCAACAAAAAGATTTATGGAAAACCACACAAGAAGGGTGATAGGGCTTACACATACACTTTACTGAGAACACAAGACGTAAACCAGGTAAGAAAATTAAAAACACAGTGGTCAGGGCCATTCATCATTTCACAGACACTACCTAATAATAATTATAAACTTAATGACGGTAGAATTTTACATTTTCAAAATTTGAAATGGGCAACAAAAGATATTGAACAAGCAAAACTAGATGAAAATGCACAGTTCAATTTAATTGAAAATAATGATGGTGTATATAACGAGATGAACGATCTTGATAGTGTTGCAGAGGAGGAATTTCAAGAAGAGTACAATCCTCAACAGAGAGATGATGAGAGTGAAAGAAGAATAATGCCCCCAGAGGGCTGTAAAAAATAAAAATAAATATGACCCTGAGATATGGGATATTAATTTAGTAACTCCATTTAGATTAGATAATGAAGAGAGCCAGCAGCTGATCACCATTGAAGAGCAGAAGGATACTCAGAAAATCCCTGAAATCTGATCGTCAGTTAAAGGGCGTGACGAGGGGAGAAAACACTAGCAGTGATAGCAAACACACTAGGTCTCCGAAATCCGATTGTCAGTTAAAGGGCATGATGATGGAGCACTGTTCACCTAGTAACAGAAGAAGATGAATACGAAGAAAATCTCCTCAATCTGATTGTTGATTAAAGGGCATGAGAATGGAGAATATCACAGTGACAAATAAAAGAAGAGGATAAGAAGGAAGTCTCCCCAATCCAATTGTCAGTTAAAGGGCATGAGGACCTGTTTATTAAATAAAAAGATCACCCTCAACCAAATGTCAGTTAAAGGGCAGGCGGATAAAAGAGGGCCAACGTCATGATACTGATCGTCAATTAAAGGGCGTGAGGTTGGATGGAAAATCAAGCTCGTCAATGGAACACTCCCCCACATCCAGCGGAACTCAAAGCCAATTAAAGGGCGGAGAGTATATAGCTAAACCAACAGGTCCTTGTCTGCAATTAAAGGCAGCAAGAACTGAAATCCGTGGTCAATACATTGACCCAGATATACAAGATATCAGTGAAGACTCGGAAATGGATACCTCGGAAAAGCCATCCACAAGTTCAATAGCAACGACAAGCTATAGTTCACAACCCTTCTCTCACAGGCAATCATCCACTACAACTAAGTCATCTAAATCTGAAGAAAGAGAAAATAGGATGACAAAAATCAGAAAAGATAAGATTCACCCATATTTCATTGTGAATAGAAAAATATGTTACAACTCACAAGATAATCTATCACTGGAAACAAAAAGATTCCTACAACAACATGCATCTACAAAAGAAACAGAAGCATCGGCGATCCCCATTGTGATTGATAAACAAAACAGGCCAGTCTGCAATATGATCATTTCCTATCCAAGAAGTATGAAGGAAGATTTCAATAGACCATACTTTAAAAGTACGACACACATAACATTTGAAGAAACATTTACACTGAGAGATGTTCAAAAAGTCATTAAAAACAAAAATAAGCTGATAGAAAAATGTGAACAGGTCAATTTGGACAGAGAACATATGACGGTGATATAATTCATAAAGAAGTTGGAAATGGTCTCTAAAAACCTCAAGTCGAATATTGAAGACATGTTAAAATTGGCAAAAGACTATAAAACAAAAGTTATTGTGATCGCGAGGTCACAAAATGATGAGGATATACCAGAATTTCTACAAACATTAGAAGAGAAAATGGAAAATGTGTTTGTAATGAACAAAGGTGGAGAGGCGATTTCGGAAATGATCAGCATAGACTTACAAATAAACAGTATGGCACCAGCAGAGAGAATAATGGTCGAGCCAAAGATAGCGATAGATATGTACTATCAAGTCAGAATGATGGAAATACTTGGCATCTCAGAAAATTTGGAGGAAATAGGAAACTTATACATAAAATGCAGTATGAGGCAAACCCTGGAACACTTGAAAAACATAATGGAAGTGTGGAATGAAATGAAGACTGAAAAGCGATGCATGAAGATTGGCCAATGATTGATATTAAATCACCCATAAAAATTTATCATAAATCAGTAGAGATGACATTGCTGGAAATCAGAAAGGCATATGAGATGGACTCGAAACAAAACTTTAGAAATATGGTTTTTGAAGAAATCAATGTACCTCACATACGTGCACGAACGTTGGTTTGGATACTCAGCATAGCATTGACAAATAACGAGAAGTTGGTGTTGCCAATAAGAAGAAAGGAAAGGAAAAGCATGGCAAAGAACAAGCATTATGAAATAGCTATATCACTGATACCTAGTAACATAAAACAATGGTTGTTACAACATGTTGATATATTATCATTGTCGCCAACCAAGAAGATACAACAGAAGTTCGAAAAATACTATGTACGCTTATTAACGCAGCAACAAACGCTGGGAAGACCAAGCATAGTAGAACTTGCCAATAAGACAGGAATATGCCCTGCTGAGATAGACATAGTAAATGATGAAGCAAAGAAGTTCATGTGGGGAGCCACGTCAAATACGAAATTGAAGGCAATCAAACAGCAACCGTGGATGACAACCCGAAACTTAATAAGACGGGAAGGCGCTAGCACAATGGAAACGATCCAGAAGATAGCAGCAAAAAAAGTCAACAAGATTATAACAAGTGAAATGAAGAAATACATTCGAGACTACCCACAATGCGCTTACACAAAGATAATTAAAAAATCGGAGGTCATGCGTAAAGAAGGAGAAAACAGACCAATCGAAATTATAGAAATGGTCAGCAAGTCACAAGAAGAAATTAAAATGGAAGAGATACTGCTACAATCAAACACAATCACACTAATGCCGAACATGCAGAGAGAGATAGATAAAGTAAACTTAGAAAAGTGGGGTGAAAAAGAGCCGAGTGAAATATCTTGGGTTGATACAGATGATGAACATCTCTTGGTAGAAATAACAGTACGAAGAGAAAAAACAGATAACATAGTACAAAGAATATATGGTGAAGTATATGAGAGAGAAACAAAGTCTATGATAAAAATCTTATGTACCAAAGCATTCACAAGGCAGGAGATTACTCAAATGTTACAACCTAATAATCAGTTGGCAGTTGACATTGAATGCATCACATTGAAAATTGTAATGAAAGCTGAAACGGCGAAAAATTTGATGAGACATGGATTAACAAATATGTTCTGGGAAAGCATAAACACCAGTAAAAATAACTACCCTGCAACATTTGGGATGGCAACGACATTGCAGATGGATGGATCATATGAAAATATTAAAAAGCAGATGCTAGCCACTCTACTGAAGTGTACACCACCTCCAACAGTGTTCATACCTATGTTGTTACCCACATGGCGATTGAAAAATAAGAAAGCAGTAAAAGCTTTATGGCATGAGGAGAGCACCTACGTGAATAAATTGGAGGACGCCGAAAGAATTGTGGGAGACGAAAGATACAAGAAATCCAAAGAGATTTTAAGTAAAAATGATAACAAAGAAAGAATATACATCAAAGGCACAGTGACTCCATACGATTTATACAATGAAGGAGAAGCGATACACAAACAAATCAAAAAGGTGCGAAGCGAAATCGAAAAGAGAAGCACAAAGACGGTGATACTATTTTCTGGAATAAACGATATAGTATGGGGTGAACTATGGAGTTCGGAATACAGATACTATGATGTCATGCGCAGAGTGGAAATTATAATGATGATATGCTTAGGAAAGAATGATCCAGATCAGATAATGTGAGAAGAAGTAAGAAATAACATAAGCGCGTTCTATGATGAAGCGTTGATATCAAAATCTTTGAGGTCAACATATGAATTCTTTTATCCCAATACAACAGTGCGTCCGGAACTAGCACATACGAGCAGGGTAGACGCCATGATGACGCTCATGATAGCGATTAAAGGGTTGAAATTATATGAAAAGTATTATGAAGAATTCAACGGTAAACTAAATGAACTACGAAGCATGTGCATGATTTCAAACAAGCTGAAAAATCCGATGTTCTTAAGGCATAAGAAATTGTTAACAACAGAAAAAGAGGTGGTGCTGAAGCTAATGAAAAACGAAAAATTCGAGAAAACTGAATGGGAGATGCAAGAAGCTAACGAGATGATAAGACAAGCTGTTGAGATGGTCCATGGTGAAAGAGTTGTGATCCTTAATTAGCTATGCTGGAGGGGGAGTGTAACGTAATCTAATCATGTGTGGTCAAATTAAGAAGACAAAAGAAGAAACTAAGACTGAATATTAAAATAAATATTAATTGTACAAACACATGATTATGATTAATTAATTATTTGTAAAATTATAGTGCAGTAATTTTTGATATTAATTCATTTGGCGAAAAGGGACTAGACCAAAATCGCAAATGCTAATTAAGGCAGAAGTGCGTCATCAGCAGATGAACGAAAATTAAAGAATTTGAAATTGTCAACAACTGAAATTAGCAGGTACTAGTCAAATATTTGATTGTTTGTTATTTTTTCACTATAAAAATTGTGTGATTGATCATTTTGGTGATGAATTGAATTTACTGGATTTACTTTACGTTTTTTGGAATCAGGTTATTTTATTAAATAAAATGGAAAGCTAAACGTTTGAGCACTCGGGTATTCTAGATGGTGGTTCATGACTCCAGTTAACGGGAGCATCGTGTATAGCCGGTGCTTACCCGATGCGCTCATAGGTTAGGTATAAGGATAGGGATTTTTACTCATATTAGCTTTCCTATCGTTCGTTGTTCGTACTACTGTATTTATTACATTATGCTATTACATCTAGGCCTCTTAGGAAATTACGAAATCAGTTTGGGCTATCTTGTACAGGATTTATTACATATGATTACTAGTGGACCAACATACTATCCTTTTTGTCACGACTGTATTGATTGTTCACATGTACTCTAGGTTAACATGTAATTACTTATATGTAGGGGTATTATATGTAAGGAATCATAACAAGCTAATGCATCCTGGTTGTGAGATTCCCTTATTATACAAACTCGTTAATAACAAGAACAATCAATACATTAAATTCGTAAGGTATCACACATTAGCACTATCGTATTCATGCACACTATTTCACTGCACTGAGTCATCGGAATTGTGGTTGGTGTCTCTATTGATGCTTCAGTATCAGATGGAAATACTCATTATAGTGTAATTCTTTGATTCCTCTTTTGTGCTTTGCTTCTGGTCGTTAGTTTACCCTGTACATTGTACCATCTGTCTCGTATCTTGTATCTAAAAGAATAGTTGTTAGTGTCGTATCAATGCCAGTTGATTAGATAATAAGTTAATTAACAAACAACTAAACAATAGAACTAAGAGAAGAGAGATGGAAATTGGGATCTGTCACCTACCATACTATTCAAGGAGAAACAAATTGTCACAGCAGCTCCTAAATTAAGTTAAGATTTACTAGTATGGAGGTTGGCAAGATTCTACACTAGTAGCTTACTGAAACTATAAATTATACACATTGATTTTTGCTTTGTTGTACCATTAGGATGATATCAACTGAATATGTATTAAATTTTGCAGGTCATAGCATAGTTTTTATAATGGTTAAGTGATTTTTTTAGGCGTAGTTTTTAACCTATAAATTATTATTTCATGATTTTCTCACAATTTTTGGTGATCTCTCTTCTAAATACCATGCACCTGTATGAATAATACACTATTTACAAGTTCAAGAATGTCTTTATAATAGAACAAAAACAGACAGAACAAAGATTGTCTGAATTAATCAGCTGCTTTGTTTGCCTCTTGAGCCCTTTTCCCATTGAGAAAATTTTGATTTATTGAATTGAAAAAATTATATAGTTTCATTCCAGTTTTGTACTGCAGCATGTACTGCAATCAACTGTATATCTCTTTAGCTTCACAGCTTAAATAGCAATGTTAGTTGCTTTCTTAGTTGCATTATGAAAAAAGTCTCACAAAGTATTGAATGTGCCATCAATTTCACAACTGCTCACTATATTCATTCAATAAGAATATTGAATTTAAAAAAATGATCTGTACTTTCATTTCAGTTTTGTACTGCTGCATATATTGCAATCAATTGTATATCTCTTTAGCTTCACAGCTAAAATAGTTGCTTTCTTAGTTGCATTATGTAAAAAGTCTCACAAAGTATTGAATGTGACATAAATATCAGAATTGCTCACTTTAATAGTTTGAAAAAACAATTTTCAATTTCTTTTCTAAATATGAGTGATCTTAACTTTCCATGCCAAGTAATCTTATGAAAGTTATAAAAAAAAGAGATTAAGAAATATTATATATTTTTACATTAGATTTTGATAATTTACTTCAAAATAAAAATGAAGCCCAAAATATCATAGCCTTCACATTCAACTTTTGGGTTGAATGCACTTGCATAATATTTGAATATGGAAAAAATGAAAACCACTAATATTGTATTTAAAGCAAACAGACAATAACTTGTAAACACAAAGAAACAAACAAACTTATAACTTAACCAACCTATGCAAATAATTGTGAAAATTGTTAATAATGAAAACTATTATCATAAAGTTTAGCAATGAATGTTTTTGCTTTTAAAAAATTTCCAAAATTTAAAAACCATACTATCTGTATAATATAATGTGCTCCCTTTTTAAGAAGAGGAAACTTTTTTTCACTGTCAGGTCCATCTACTCTCAACTCCACCATCTCCTCCATCCACACATTGATAATTTAAATAAATGAAACTATAACAATCCCTCTTAACACATTTATAATTTTAAGCCCAAATATCAATTCATTTTTCAATTAAAACAATATTGAAATAGCAATTTATAAATCTATTCAAAGAAATTACCATTTTTTCAAATTTCAACCAATATTCATATTATTTCATTAAATTGTGAACAAAACATTGATCAAATAAAAATTCTAACACTGCAAATTAATTCAGAAGGTTTGAAAATAGGTAGAATGAGCAATTTTAAACAAAAATTTGCTTATGGATTTGATTCCCAAACATGAAATCTCTTAAATCTGGAGCACATTGTAATTGACGCTAAGACATTCAAGAAAATTTCACAATGCAATCTCTAGATCAACTTAAAAAATATGAGATAAACATTTTTAAGTAATGCAGATTCTAAATATGAAAGCTTTTTTTCATTTTGAAAAGTCCCTAAAGAGTGGTTTTAATATCAATAATGCAAAGTTAGGGTTTTTTGCCAAAATCTGAGAAAAATTTGATATAATTTTTCAATTTACATTAAAATGACAGCTCAAGGTGAAAATTTAATACCATAAATCAACTCAGAAGCATCAAATTTGGCTAGAATGAGCAATTTTCAACAAAAATTTGCTTATGTAATTTATTTCAAAACATGAGATCTCTTAAATGTAGGCCACATTGAAATGGACACTAAGACATTCCAGAAAATTTCACAATGCAATCTCTAGATCAACTTAAAAGATAAGAGATTGACATTTTCAAGTAATTTCAGATGTGTAGAATCTGAATACTATTTTGGTTTTTCATTTTAAGCTGTAGTTAAAGAGCAGTTTTAAAAGAAATCTTGCAAATTTGAGTTTTCACATTTTATTCATTGAATAACAGTGAAAGGGCTTATAAATCTAGAAATTTAATGCCAGAAACACATTTGCCAGACTTTAATCAATGTAGAAACATCAATTTTTACTGAGAAGTAGTAGTAAATGCTCCAAAAAATTTATATTATCAAAAACCCAGTATATTCAATAACAATGGCTAAATCTCAAAGAAATTGACAGAATGGATCGCAGATATCAATAAAATGGACTGAAATGTAAATGAATCTTCACGGTTTACCCATAATATCCATTTTCATCATTCACAATATACATTTATAAAAATGGGTGCCACTGAATGAGACTGTTTAGAATCTTAACTTGGCCACTTACCAGTGGAAAGGAACATTGAAATAAACAATGCAAAATAGCCCTACACAAATCACATTTATTTTAGTTTTTTTTAAATTTTCTGTTTACTTTAGTGGTCTATACAATAGTGAGGTTATGTTTTAAATACTATTTTGTATCATACAAGGTTTTCCAGTACTTGAAATGTTAAGATCTCAAACTTGAATAAGCTCACAAGATATTATCAGAAAAACTCAGAAGAAAAGTCATCACAACCTGGTCAAAAATCAACTAGAAAATCTCAAAAAAATTAAATTAACATAAATTTTCATTTCTTTATCAATCGCAAATTTTTCAGCTTAGAACAGTTAGACTTATTGCTTTACTAATTCTCAAATATTTATCCAATTCAAGCATGGTGATTCTGTTTAGTTATTGTTTATTTGTGCAAATTTTTTGAAGATCTAATTTGTGATATTGTATCACATCCATATTTGTATGGAAAGTAATTGGTTCAATTCCTATCTGTTCATTAGAAAATGATACTATTTAAAACAAAAAAGTGCTATATTTTATGTATTGATTGAATTAAAGATTTGGTGGGATTCAAATCCACAAAATTATGTGTGTATGTAGCAATGGCTGTGTTATTTATGCCAAGAATGAACGCATTAAAAAATTGCATGCTTAAGAAATTACAACAATACTTTTCTATGAAATTTAGATTAGTACTTTGATGTTTGAGCCTCTTTAAGAAGTCAGAAATTATTTGTAGTCCAAATTCATTCAAGAAAAAAAATGTCCCATTTGCAAAATATCAAGCAATTTCAGTTAAGGCTATTGCTATGAAAATTTTATAGTGTCCCTTTCAGCTGATAAATGGCCAAATTAAGATTCTAAATGGACTAAAAAAACACTGATTTTTTGCAAGTTTATAGGGGTGTCCTAATATGAAGTGAAATATTACTAAACAAAATGTTAAAGATTAACAAAATTATAAACAAAATGCAGTTTTATAGATAGTTTTTTTCAAAAAAATCACTATAATTTTTAAAAAATTACTTATCCATGCTATAATATTAATATCTAAAAGAGAAAATTTCCCATTATGGAAAATTGACAGGGAATTTTGGGAAAATTCTTTTTGAATGTTATTTCTTAATTTACTGCAAATATCTCAAAGTAAAAATTTCGAATTTTTGAATTTTCAATTTTGAGAAAACGTTTTTTTTAATTGAAATTTTTAAAACTTTCCGTATTGGGACAGGACCAAAAAATGAGAATCTCCTTTCAAAACTGCGCATTTTGGTGCAAAAATCTTAATCATAGCTTCATTATATCAAAAGTTATTAAAGAAAATGTCTTTTCTGAAAAACTTTCCCAGCTCTTAGCAGCCTAGCGCAGCTAATATTGATCTTAGAGCTAAACATCCTACGAAAAAAAATTTCAGTGAAATTTGCTGCTTAAAAATTGAAATAGAGATGTGATATCTTCAAAATTTTTGTTGCTATAGCCTACTAAAGGTTAGGTATAATATCTAAAGGCCAACCTGGGTTTTCAAAATAAACTTTTTTTAAAAAAAATTTATGGCTGTGTGAAATTTTTCTCTTGAAATTTCAAACAATTCTGATCAAAATTCAGATCACTATTGTGTAAAAACGAAAAAAAAATTTTCAAAAAAAACTTTTCTTTTTTTCAAATAAATGGAATAAAAAATTTCTAATGTTGGAAATTTAAAAAAACTTTTAATTTTCAAATTCCATTTTAAATTTTTTGCATAAACTATCTGCAAATATTATCAATGACAGCAAAAAATTATTTTCCTAATAGAGGATGAAATTGATATGTTTAGCTTGTGGAGCTCTATAAGCCTGCAAAATTTCATGTTAATAGCTGCAATATTGACAGAGCAATTGGCAAAAAATGTGTTTTTCAAGAAATTTAGAGGGAGTATTGAAAGCAAAAAACATTGCTTAACAAGAAGAGCAAAAATAATAACAAAGATCTGTTTGGGGAAAAATGAACTACCCAACAATGGAAAAAGTATTACAAGGAGGTGAAAAACGATAGTAGTGCATTCTATGATGAGGCATTGATATCCAAGATTCTATGGTCAACATACAAATTCTTTTATCTAGAGATAACTATTAATGCAGATTTGGCACAAACAAGTAGAGTGGATGTGATAATGACTCTAATTGTAGCAATTAAAGGACTCAGATTATACAAGAGGTTCTATGAATAATTCAATGTGAAGCTAAATGAAATGTGGAGTATGTGCACAATATCTAAGAGGTTGGAGGACATGCAGGTTATGATGCATAAGAAGATCATAACTACTGAAAAAGAAGTAGTGATGCAATTAACCAAAAGTGAGCAGTATGAACAACTGGAGAGGAAAATGCCAGAGGCAGTGAGCTTAATAAAAAGAGTGGACAAAATGATCCATTGGGAGAGAGTCTTGATCATTAATTAGCTACACTGGGGAGGGAGTGTGGCATAATCAGCAAGAAGAGGTGACAGAAAAGAAGATAAAGAAATTAATTACTTTTTATGAATTAAGTTCATTATTATTTTGATGATGCTTTTATATTAATTATTCACTTTTTGTAAACTAAGTACAGTAATACTGCCTGTTGGCAAAAGCATTTGAAAAAAAGGATCAACTGAAGAAATGCTTAGCTAATTAATACCATGTTGCATAGAAATCAGCAGACGAGTTTTACATTAAATTAACAGAAATCCACAATAAGCAGGTACATGTTAGTTGTTTGTAAAAGTGTAATATAAAAATGACGTGGAAGAGTAGAAAGATGATAAATTTAATCATTCAGGATATATTTTTATTTTTGTATCAGGTTTGATTTTGTAATGCAAACAGAAAGCTAAACGTTCAGTTGGATGAGTAGATATTCAGGGACCCCAGGAGCATTTACTGATCTTTAGGTGGCTGCCACCAGCATTCTGCAATCAATACCAGCTTCTGCATTGGTGTTATGCACTGTTTATGAAAGTGTATCAGTACAATAGGTGTACAAATAAGGGTTTTTCTTTGTTTTGCTTTCCTATTGATTTGATTCACTTTTATAATTAATGTCATCAAACAGCTGGATAGCTGGCATTAGGTTAACCAT
The DNA here is from genome assembly GCA_900660155.1 of Hofstenia miamia. Taxonomy (NCBI): domain Eukaryota; kingdom Metazoa; phylum Xenacoelomorpha; order Acoela; family Hofsteniidae; genus Hofstenia; species Hofstenia miamia. Next base: position 22,993 of record CABFPE010001660.1, read on the forward strand.
CTATTTTAGATCCAAATTCTTGAATTATACTAAACTTTATTATACATATGAGGTGTCTACTACATTACAAGAAATTTAAACAGTGCCATAGTCAGCAAATAACTAGTGAAAGTGCGGCATAGATTATGCACTATGCTTAACTGTAAGTGAAAGAGGTTTTTTACAAATTTATATATCTTAAAATTAATATATTATCTAGCTCATCATCAATTGTTTAAACACTATTAGTTTACTATACAATGCAAAAAAATTTGTTCTTAGCCATAGTTGTTCATGTGTCAAAATTTTGCAAAAATTTTATCCCATATGTCAATTTATAAAGGGAAAAATGAAGTAGATGCAATTGAATATAATTTCATGAAAATGCCAACACACGAATGTTCAAATACATCATCAATTCTAATTGGTTAATGCTAATACTATAAAATAATGCTAAGATCATATCTATATCATTTGAATTTCTCATGTCAATTTTGCATTTAATGAATTTAAGAGGTAAGTTAAGTCGTGCGAACAAGGGAAATACCTTAAATTATATAATATTGAAGAGGATCAAGACACATTTTTTCCGGCAATTTGTATAATAGATGCTCGGCTAAATTTATCCCTAAGTTTAATCTATAGTTGATTTTTAAATGCTGGAGGCCCAAAAACGCATTTAAGAAAGAAAACAATATCCATTTCAAGTACATTTTATTAACATGTAATTGAATACGTCATTCTGTTTTGCTGTTAGAGGGCTACAACAATTTGTGCTACAATTTCTTGTAATGTTTGAACTTTGAAATGAGTTGAAAGCAAATAGCAATGAATTCGTCTGTTCTTAGAGGGCTCAGACAGAAGAGATTAGAAAAGCTACTTGAGAGAGGTTGAATTTGGAATAATTTATTCGAAATAATTGCACAGAGATGGGGTTTGGTTGAAGAGTTGAAGGTATTGAATGAAGAAATGTTTGTTTGAAAAGAATTGAGATAATTGGGAATATAGGAAATGGAAAATTATTGAATTGGAAAAAAGTTTAAGTGGTTGAGATCAGAACCTGAAAGAAGTTATAAAAATGAACATAGGTTGACCGGGGTCGTGGGTGGGTTCCTACCCCATGTCATTCGGAATTGGACATAAAAGTCGAAAATTGAGATATTTTTTTATAAAGAACTCATATCTCTTTTGCAAAGTTGAATTCTTACATTAGCGACTTTGAACAAGCATTTCTTGTTGAATATATTGGTCGGAAACACATGTTCTAAAGACGACTTTAAACAAACAAATTCGAATTACAAAAATTATTTGGGTCTAATCTATTGAACATACGCGAATTTCTTGATTGTTTCATTGAAATATGTGCGCACTATATTGTGAATAGTATTCTATCAAAAAAATCAAATTTAAAGACAATTACCATGGTTTAATCTACTCATCAGAAACCTACAGGAGTTTTACCCTTTTTTCATTCTAATGTATTCGCCCTATATTGTTAATAGAGTTTCGCCAAACCCATTTTACATTGATTCCCTTTGACGAAATTGCACTTTTTTAGCTATATAAAAAAACATATGTAATTTCAATCTTCTAATATCTTTACCCAAAAAGTCAAATTTGGAAGTTGATAAAACACGTCTAACTATTGCTCAGAAAGTAATGAATCTATGTGCGCAGTTTAAGCAGTGAAATTAATTGTGCAACCATGGATGAAACATAAATTGCAATGTAAACAATTTGTTTTCATATGACTACAGCAATATGCGCATTTTGTTTTTATCTATACAGAAACAATAGAAAAACAGAATAACACAAAGAATGGCAAGTAAATTTCACAGTAATAATGCACTACATATAATAATGAAACTTCTTGGCGCCAAGGCGCCTCGTAGATTTTCCTATGTTGATACACTACATTTAATTCATTAACTAATAATGAAACTTCTCGGCGCCAAGGCGCCTAGTGCATGTACCAAATATATCATATTATATATAGTATTATATTTTCTATGTATCTGCTTAAAATATTCAGCCGAAACCCGGCATTTCCACATTGATTTGAACAAAAAATCTCACAATTGTATCCTAATATATATATATATAATAT
>CABFPE010001661.1:0-25068 GCA_900660155.1 Hofstenia miamia
TTATTAATACTTCTGGGGGAGCTCTGTTTGGCACTAAAGATAATACACTAATTATATATATATATATATATATATATATATATATATATATATTCTTTACATTTTAGTGCTTCTTGCAGTATTATTTGACTATTTTAAATATTTAGATACTCGGAAAAGCCCTGGAAACCCAACTTATGGCAAAACTGTCAGGTCAATACTGGAGAATTTTGAAAATAACAAAAAAATCTTTTTAAAACTTGATCAGTATTTTAGAATTTGTATATTGTGTACAAGTAAGCGGATCAATGCTTTTAGTGTGAAAAATTGAAGTATTTTGTAAGATAGTGTGTCCACTCGGGTAAGGTCAATATATTTCTTTATACTGCAATGATCATGATAATGAAATTTAAACACTTGTAATTTATGCTCAAGCGCGAAATTAATTAGAAGATAATAAAAATTCCTTAAAAAACAATAGTTCTTTAAACTAGAAATTGGAAGAAGTGCGCAAATGGTTCTTTTCTGCAAATTTTCAAAAAAAAACTACAGGACACTCCGCATAAAGCATCTTCTGGCTGAGATGGTAATGGTTCGAATGTTCGAACAGAAAATGCTGGACAAACAGGCCAAAATGGCAAAGTCTCATACTAATTTGTGTGGGTTGGTTTGGGTTGCACTTCTGCAGATTGGCAAAAATCCGGGATGGTAAGCACTGTGTCGACAGTGTATAGAATAATGAATATGAAATCAAACTATGTTACGGGACACTATAATTTATAATATTGTTACATGTACATGTATATTTTTAACATTCTCTTTTATTTGAATATCAAAAGTTACTTTGATCGTGATAAAATCATTTTCAATTTTTTAATTTTTTGCTATTTTGGGAAGGTTCGTTAGTTCCTTATTTCATAAATTACATAAATAAATTTTTGCAGTAATAATTTAATTTGTACGTTGTGCACGCAGTTGCTCGACAGTTCTTTATAACATAAGATATATAATTACTAAAGAATTTGCTTTCATTACTGATCATATTTATATATTTTTACAGACCGGCGTATTTTGAATAATAAACGTGTTTTATGGACGATTTCTGTAGATTTTCACTTTTCTGTTGTCTTTTATATTAGGGATTTCAATCATTATATATATATATATATATATATTAATCGCTTTGTACTATAGAAATGTTGACAAAGCGATTCTCAGGGCGCATAGAGCTCTTCCAGGTTAATGTTTTCCATAATACAAAGCGATTCTGCCCATTTCCTTCTTCATTTTATAGACGTTTTTTGAAAAAAAACTTTTGACATATTCATAGGATGTTTGGAAATTATGTTTTTATACTATTTTTGATTTTTATGTACAAAGCCTTTCCTATATTTTACTTATTAATAATACAAAATCAGTCCAGTATTTGTTCGACCTGTTATTAAATGAGAGTATATATTCCATGTACTTGACATATCCTAATGTTTTAGAAATGGCTGACTTTGCTGACACCTTTGAACTAGATGAGAATGAATTACTACAACTCTTTTCGTTTTCTGCTAGAAAAAGCAGCCTTTTAGGAAAAAGTGATTTATTTGTGAGAAATCTGTTGTTCAACTTCGTCAATATTTTACGAACGTTCATAACAATTTGTGTTTGAAATTCATCTAACTCGAAAGTTGGAAGACAACTTGATTTTGTCATATTGCAGATACCCCCAAAAAAACAAACTTGTCTAACTTGTCTGTGTAAGTATTTCATTAAAGCATTGTATGTATTTATCCTGGGCAAATATCTGATAAAACGTTGAACATAGGTAATAAGAACTTGAAAACTTTAAAAGTAATAGAACATCTATACAATTTTATTGACAACCTTAGCTCAAAATATTGCAAAGTGACATTATATCAATATCTAGAAAATCAATGTTGAAATTAAAATCATGCATTAAAATAGGGATCTGAGCTGTTGCATTATCTTGCAAATGTCCTCATACCATTTAAAGATTTTTATCAATAAAATATGGACTTCATTACTTTTAACATTAAATTCTGGGTTTCAATACGATTTTAAACTTTTTAAAAGTACAGTTTCCCTCAAATATTCATAGAAAAGAATTATAAATAATAATAAATAAAACTACCTTAAAAGACACATCTAATTTCACAATATCATTTTCAGTGTCAGTGGCATCCCCAACTTCCACTTGATTGTCATAGAATATCAGTGTTTGTAGAATAATTATATTTTGAAGCAGAGCATTAATATCTGTAATTTTTGAAGCTAGGCTGACAACAGATTGGCTAACTTAAAAGCTTTCAACAATGATGTTAAATTATGTCCTCACCCGCCTCCCCCCTTCATTAGTGTCAGTTATTCAGTGCAGTCACCTATTTTGAAGGGTTTTAGTAATAGAAAATTTAGATATATTAGATAATTTCAATTATGAGGGTAGGTTTCTTGGCGAAAACTTCAAAATTAAGATAATTAAGATTTGTTATTAGAATACGAGAAAATATAATTTTCTTTCTTCTGTTTGAATTCGATTGCAAATTTCGATTACAAATCAAATGATTGTTTTCATAAGTAGAAAAGTCAAGATATTTTTTAGTTTATGATAGCTAAAATATTTCTTTCAACAATATTTATTTTCAAAAATCTTAAATAATTGCTATTGTACGTTAAGTTTAAATGTTTCTATTTAATTGCATTTTTGTGGAATCATCTGAAAAATTATTATTCAAGGAATTTTGTGGAAACAACAAAATGATTTACTAGAAATATCAAATTCAACTTAGAAATCTTGTTGATTTCATCAATAATATTGCTTGAGGAAATAAATATTTTTCGAAATTTTCGTATTTGCAAGAGTTGCCATGATTTTAACTTTCCCTCTTACAAGTAGTAATCTCTGTTTTGAAGCTAATTGATAGAGGCGCAGGCAAAGCAATCAGAATCGTGGCATACTCATCTTGGTATACATTTGTAGTTATCAGTTAGACTTGCAAATTGCTTTAATTATTTTTAGTTTATATTCTAATATTTAACTTAATCAATCTTGCAGCTATTTTCAGTTAAATTGTTATTTATTAAAATCATAATCCAAAAAGAATTTGAAAGTTTTTTCCTGTTTCATGGAATCTATCATCAACCCATTTTCATTGCTAAAAGGATTTTACCTAGAACTATGTAAGAAGCAATTTCCTAAAGGTTGACTAAGTACAGTATTAACTATGGAGAATTAAATAACTTTTTGAACAGCTAATATTAATTCCTCTAAGAAAATTATATTTGTTGATAAAAATTGCTAACTCTTATATTTGAAGTTAACGCATTGGCGTCCATTTACCACAAAAACAAGGGGGACTAAAATTTTCCAAAAATAATGAGTAGGTGGAATATTGCCCACTTAGTAGAAAAGACTAAAACAACAATTCTATATTACATATCATCATGATAAGAAAATTTTGACTGAAATTCATAAGCTGCATCAATGTAATAGTTGCATTGTATAACTATTGTGTTTACCAAATTGAACGCTTTAAGTATTTCTATTGTTGTAATCAATTATTGCCTATTTCATTTATTTTTTCAACAAAACTATATGCATTTGCTCTGCTCTATTTACAATTTGTCTTTCTCAACAATAATTTATACCTTTAGTTGAAAATTCTTTGCGATCCTTAAGTTTAATTTAAGAAGCTTCGATCAAATATTGGCAAGAAATTGGCAAAAATGTAAAGGATAATTATAAAGAATTTTAAGAATTCATAAATAATTTTTTAGATATTTTTCAGAATTTTTGAAGAATTTCCTTTATTGACTGATCAAAATTTCATTAAATATTTAATCTCGAAAATGCAATAATACTTGTTTCACTGTAAGAATTTCAATCACTATCAAGAAAAGACAAAGCTCCATTAGCCACATTACAAACTTATGCAAGTCAATCTCTTTAAAGATACTTCAATCTAATTCAATTTCTTCAATTATTAGGATAAAATTGAATCCTTATTAAAGGTTTCCAAGAAATTTCAACTAAGGAAATAACTGCAAATATTTGCATGGGTTTTGATATTATGAAAAAGAAATTTTAAAAGTAGTTTACTATGTCATTTCTAGAGACTTCAAAGATGGAAATGAAGGCTTGAAGAATAATCAATAAGGTTTTACTGATTCATAAAAACCTATTGGAGTTTAAGTCAATAAACTTATTCAATGACAATCAGCGAAGCAGAATACAAAAATTTAAATTTCATAAATAATTCGTGCATTCAATAGTACTTACATATCACATCAATATGAATTTGGTGACTCGTAAGGTTCCAGCTGTATTGTTGAGAATAACTTGTAAAATGTGCGGTGCATTGATAGACACCAGATATTTTGGAAAGTGTGAAGCTGAATTTTGATTCATTCTGTTTCACATTCTCTATTTTCCAATTGAACGTCATGTTAGGAGAGTTGTACGACTTTGGAAATACATGAGCTCCTTCTGTTGTATTTACAGAAGCATCAAAGTAACAAAAAATATTGTCTCCTTTATAAAAATTACGGTCGGTATCATTTCCATCAAACATTTCTCTATAATGCTTTATTGATACTTCTGGGGGAGGTTTGTTTGGCACTAAATAAACACTAACACTATTTAATTCAATTATGAAATAATAAAAAATAACATTGTTTATTTTTTCTAGTACGGTGTTCACTTTGATACAATAAAATACTCAAGTTACATTTCATGAATGTCATCATTATTGGCAAGAATAGAATAAGCACAACCTCACTTCGTAACTCATTTAATTCTGTTTCACATCCCAAGTGTTAAGAGAGTTGTACGACTTTAAAAATACCAGAGTTCCTACTGTTTCTTTATTGGATACATCAAAATAACAATAAATTTTGTCACCACTATAAAAATTAGTGTTGTTATCATTCACATCAAAAATTTCTCTATAATATATTATTAATACTTCTGGGGGAGCTCTGTTTGGCACTAAAGATAATACACTAAGCATATATATATATATATATATATATATATATATACATATATTAACTTGATGAAATTAGCAAATGTTGCCGCAACTGTACATATATATATATATATATATATAATAGGGAGCAAAATATTTTACTCACACACTTAATATTATGCAAAATTATATTTTGGTACGAATACCTTACAAAGGTATCAAAATTAAATATGCAATGTTTTTAAAAGATTAATAACAATAATTAAAACTTGGTATGCGATCCTTTGCCTTTAAAAAACTGATTCAATTCGCTTGGGCATGTTGTCGATCAATTTTTACACAAATTTAAAATCAAGGCTCTTTGAGGAGTATTTCATACACAGATTTTGAGTGAGGCAGTGGCGGCTCGTGCATGCAAAAATTATGCAAGCAAATATTTTTTATGTAACCAAATTAGTGTAAATAATAAACTATGAAAAATCTATTTATATGTGAAATCCTCAAGGCATTTTTCGCAGAAAGTTATCTCTTATATTATTATTGAAAATAGATTATTTTAATAAATCATTTCCAAAAAAATTGCTAATGATTTCTGTAGTTTTTTCTCCTCTTATTGGTTATTTGGGCTTGTTTAAAATTTCTTTAAACAGAAAATAATCTTTCTGCAAGCGATGCTCAAAATCTAATAGCTTGTATTAATTCAAATATTTACAAATTTTTGCTAAGGGAGTCGTGCATTTCAAAGCATTGACTAAGAATTTTGTCGATTTTTACAATTGAAACCATGTTGATAATAGAAAACTTGCGATGAATTAAAAAGTTTTTAAGATTCAGAAACTGAGAATAGAAATATAGAGTAGAAAATGGTCGCTGATGGAAATCAAATTTAAATTGCTCAAAGTTTTTTGAAAGGAATTTCAAAATATATCACCACGTTATATTTAATAATTTGAAAAATTGGTAGCAAATTGTAGAAAAAATTCGTCTCTCTTTCACAATTGTTATAAATTTATAAATTATATAAAAGAAAAACAAATGGCTACCGTTATATATTTAAAAATAATATACAACAAATCGGTGAGGTAAAGAATGCGAAAAAAACTATATACAAGATTAAAGCCTTGCTCAAATATATTTCTGTTTGCAGTACTGCCTGAATGTAAAAATGTTTCTGATTGATTTAAATAATAAATATCATGTTTACTCTTAGGTTATTGTATTGATATAAAATATTTTTCGCGCGAATTTGTAAGGCTACGGTTAGACTATATGTTTGGTCACACGTGATCTGTCACATTTTGGAAATTCGTAGTTCTAACCACCGATATAGGTAGCGATGTGATGTGATTTCGAAACTTTTCTTGCTACCAATCACGTCGTGCAATCATAGCCTAACAACGCCTTTTGACTATATTTTTAGTGAAAATTAAGCGAGCTTTTTATAAAATAAAAAGGGGTAGCTGGTGGGCGATTGGACTGGTGGGCATAATAACGTAGCATAGTTTAGATACAAACAGATACAGATTCCGACTCGCGGAGTAATGTGCACGTTTACTCTTGCTTTTCTTTCACTGTTGTATAACTAGAATTAACTTAAATAATACTCAAAGCCAGCATAACAACCACTACTTTTTAGGTAGCATCTTCGAATTTAATAACAAGAAAGAATACAATGAGCGCACTTGCCCAAAGCTGCATCATGAAGACAGTACACAGTCCAACAGTTCAATCCGTTCCATCCATCTGCATCCATCATTCCATCCGCTGCGACTCAGCTCAATCTCATTGAAAGAGTTTTGTTATGTGTGCCTTACTTAAGGTGTAATAAATACCAGTCACTAATCGACTTAATTCTCACCCTCAATGTATACTGATTTAGTGTGTTAACAAGATAATGTATCGCAACCAGACACTAGCTGCTATTGCACTAATTAAAAAACAGTTAATATAAAAATAGAGCAGCTTCCTGCATTTAGTTAAAATATACATTCATGATAATGACTGACACGTAAAAATGACAAGACACTAGCTGCGAACGGCTTAAAAAGATTACTACAAACTATGGCAGCTCCTAACCTACATATAGATAAAATATAATTAACACGGTCTCTTTTTGGTCTCTTACAGGTCAAATAATTTGGATCTAAAATAGGGTTATTCATCAACACGCCTACAGTGACATTCTGCCTTTTGTGCAATTGTTACTACATGCAATTTCATTGAGCGGTAGCCAGCCCCTAGTAACACGAACTTGTCTTTTGGATGTCCTTAAGTCAACATTTATAGCCGTCCAAAAGACGTCAATATCTGTCCTCATAATGGACGCAGAAACGACATGAGTTGCGAATAAATAGTGTATTATTCATGATTTTCCAAAACCCTTTCAAATGAAGTAAGGTAACTTAATCTGATAAGATTTACAATCTATGTTTGTTATTACTGAACTTCTTAATATTTAAACACAATCGAACATCTAGTAGTTTCAATTACAAAATATGCCACTAATATCATATAAAGAAGAATTTAATAGCTTTACTTTTGACACACCTAATTTCACTCTTGGAATCGTTGAAAATTTTTTATTCCTTGCTATTTTTCTTAAAAATATTAACCTTTCTAAACAAAGTTTAATCATTTTTTATAATGTGACATAATATTGAATAGAAAATTCATGATTGAATGAGTTATTCCATTTTTTAAGATAAACATGCATTAATTTTAAACATAAATATTTTACACAGGTTGGAATGATTTATGCAAATATATATTTTGACTTCAACAATACCTTGAAATGTAAATATTAATAAAAAGTGAATAGACGCATACTAGTGAAATTAATGAAAAGGCAAATATATAACAAATTTAAGTGTCCAAATTTCTATTATAAGAGACTTCTTTATAAATGATAATATTGATGGTTTTTGTGAACAAAATGAGTAGGAAGCATGATTGTGAGTAAATTTCAAAAGCATATGGTTACAAAAATCACATCCTGTGAAAGATATCACAATTAAATAAGTTCATACAAAAAGTTTGTGGCAAATCATGAGTAACATTTTATTTATTAGCAAATCACGTCGTTTTTGTGTCCATTATGAGGACAGATATTGACGTCTTTTGGACGGCTATAAATGTTAACATAAGGATGTCCAAAAGACAACTTCGTGTTACTAGGGGCTAAGCATGAAAATAAAAACATTCCTATTCCTAGTCGTAACCTATTTGCATACAATTATCGAGGCTGATTTCTAATATCTAAATACCTCACAGACAGCCCTCGAATGATGCACGCAACAAATGCTTAGCTGCACATTATATAATAAAATGAAACCACGAAGCAAAAAGAATAAACCACTAAAGGATAAATTTTCATCATCGTAACAGTGCTTCGTTTCTATTAATATACAATTTTAATAAACATATTTACCAGATAAACAAGTACCAGTGGCAAATAGATTTCTTATTTCCACGTAAGTTACTTCTGCGTGGTCTACGTGGTTCACTAAAATTAATGCGGAGCGTAATGTCCACTTGCGTTTTGTCAAATTAGTTGCTACCAATATTTGCTTTTGCAATTTGGCAAAATCATTAAATCCTAATTCTAATAAATTGGCTTGAGTTTCTAATTAGAGTTTTAGGTAGTTTTTTTCTTTCTTCTTTGTTGCGAGTTAGTCAATTTAGTGGGATTATGCTACATGAGTATGCTTGATGAGGCAGAGCCTCATAGCTCAATTAATTCAACTTCTGCACGATTGGTTGAAGGACGAGTAGCTTCTTGTTGTCGTGAAGGAGAATTTGTTCTCAGGCAAATACTTTCTAGTGTTGATGCATTTTATTGATTTGTTGGCTGTACTTCTCCGCCATAATAATTTTGCATTGATTCAGAAAGTTGTGATGGATGATGATACTGGCTACAGACCACCATGTAGCCACCATAGCCTTCCTTTGGTGAAGTGCTACCTTCAAAAAATGTTGTGGACCTTAATCGTAATCAAACCACTGATTAGAATATTGTCAAATATTTAAGAAGATCAATTTCACATCACACGTCACAATTTGATTTTCGTTCAGTTTGTGAGCCACTAATTTATTAAGCTTTTTGGGTTCAAGTTGTTGGATTACACCTAATTCTGCTTGAATTGGCATTGACGAAAGCTATCAGTGAGTCGTTGTATATTATAATTTATGTGAATTTCGGCATTTGAAAGCATAAGCATCAGAATGGATACGCGCGAAAATTTGACCAAAGCCTGGCCCAGGAAAGTGATTCCGAAAAAAAACCAATACCCAGCCCATTTAAAAAAAAGATTAGCTAAAATTGTTACCCGGACTTCAGCCATAGTAATTTTTTTCACAGCTCAAGCTGAACCATCTTACAGCCTAAGATCATATTCCCCAAATAATTTGTATACACGTATAATTCAGAAACAAACAGAGTTCTCATCAGTTCCAAACGTTGGAACCAAAACCCGACCCATAACAACCACGGTCTTTCTGGGCCTGACCCAACTTGAATTTTCTTACTAAACTTGATATAAACTCAATATTTTTTGAAATTGGACCTGAACATGACCTGATTGATGTAAATCCATACTGAAATTATTTAGAACACACATAAAAAGACAGATTATTTCTTGAACTAGCTAAACAATTTGAAATAGACCAAATATTGTATATCCATTGAAAATGAACAAAACAACAAATAAATGTATTGACGAATATTGAGAATATTGATTTTTAATTGTTCCCAAGAACCCAATCCGGGTTTGGGTCTGAGAACTTTGCAAACTAATGAAGATATTGAAATTCTGAACATACCAAAAGATAGAGAATTGACTCCTTTTTTCAACTTTAATTAGTCACATGGAGATATCCTCCTACAGCAGTTTATCTTCAGAAAAAAAATTTTTAAGGTAGTTGTTGCCCTATGGACATTTATTTATTATTTGCACATAATTTTGCACAAGAATAAGATTAAGTACAAATCTTCTTCATTGCATGAGCGGGCCAACCCCACAGTTATGTCCATGAAAAAGCTTACAATATTTCTTAACAGGATATAATTGTTAAAAATGTCAACAAATAGTTGAAAGATATAAGTAAGTACTTGAAAAACATAAATGTGATTATTTAAAAAACCTTGCTCTTACAAGTGCAACAATACGTAGATATCACAAAATAATATTAAAAACAACAAATAAGCAGTTAAATACAGGAGAAAATCGCTATAGAAACAAAATGGAGGCATAAAATATACGTTAGGAGAATTTCAAAAACACCTTATTGGATATCTAATTTGAAAACACATAAGAATGTTCTAAATTTATTGTTAGTGCTAATTATGTATAAAAATCACGTAGATAAGTTGATTGTATTAAAATGCAAGTATAAAAGTTAATTGCAGAAATTTGAAATGTTTTTACAAGGAAATGTTTTAAAATTACAAGAAACTTTATCCAAATTATTTAAATTTTAACCGAAAAAATTTAATAGTTATTTAAAGATATTCATTCAAAAAGTATCAATAATAACTTAAAGTTCTTTGATAAAAATTTAATAAAATTTCAAATTTGATAGAACTAGTAAACTAAATAGCAACAATAAGGTAACTAGAGGAAAGCTGTGGCTTCATTTAGGTGCATTTTGTTTTATATCATTTTGTTGTAATTGAAATTCATATTTTTGCTGGCACAATCTTTTTATTTAAAAAATATCAGAGAAATATTATTAATGATCTGTTTATTTATTTTTTAAGATAAGAATCAACAAAGTAGAAATAGAAACCCTTGCAGTAATAATGTCATTTGTTAATAAAATCCGCAGTGAAAACTTGACTTTATGACTGTAAACTCGTAATAGTAAATTTCTTTAGCTGATAACTTCATAATTCAAATTGCAATTCCTTCAAATACAAAATTACAATAAAAAAATGCTATAGAAGATGAATGAACTGTAATTTATTAGAATTGAAATGACATCATATACAGGACGTCATATATTATAAATAGGGAACTCATGTATGCTTCTGTTCATAAAAAAGTTGTACTTTGCTAAAACTTTTTGCCTTTATACTTGTTATTATTTCACATCAATTTATGGCAAAGCTCAGTCAAGTCTCAAAGTGAATTCCACCACTTAGTTATTCACAATGGCATTCATTTCTATGCTTATAATTCTAATAGCTGGGTTGTTTCACTTTGGCATCTGCTGTCTAAATCTAGTTTGGTTTTATGCATTTACTCTCATGCTGTTACTGCTAATCAAATTTCTCTTGGTTAAATTCTGCTTGCAACTGCTTGTGATTTGTGATACTTGTAGTGTTAATTTATTATTTACTAGATGTTTTTGCTGTTGTTATTTGCAGCTTTTTCAAAAGCTATTACTCTGTTATTCTAATAATACTATTCATGATGATGCTACATGGTCACCCAAAGACGCTCAAAGAACTTGCAGAAGATAATTTGCTTAGTTTTTCTTTACAAACTTTGTTCCAAGCATTTATTACATCAATTCTAAAAAATTCTTAATTTTTTACTTAATAGTTACACAATTATCAAAGAAAACTAAGTGCAACACTGACGATTCCATTAATGTTTTGATAAAAATGCGTCAATATCCAACTTGCAATTGAAAACAACACATCAATACAGTTGGAAATGGGGCATGCAAGTTCCACCCCAACAAAAAATCTTGATTCTTTAACAAAAAGCCATCTACGAAATTTACAAAAAATCTGTTTTCCTGGCAAAATGCAGTGTACAAAGGAATATAGCACCAAATTGCAAAACTATATATGTATATGAAAAGTATTAAGATCAAAGTATTGATGGCAGGCACTTACTATCTTAACAACTACAGAGAATAATGAATGCATTAGTAAGAAGTAGTGTAAATCCTTGCGCATAAGCAACGTAACATTTTGCTTAAAAGATTATGTTGCGGATAAAAAACGTAGTATTAAAATTATATCTGCAAACTTCTCACTAAGTTCGGAATTACGGTATATCTTAGAATGCAGAAAATATATTCAAATTAAAGACACTAGGTATGCACAGCATTCAATTTTGCTCTTCGTGATGACACAATGTGTTGGGTGATTTTTGAGTTAAGGCGAATTAAGTTTGTTAAATCAATGAATAACATGATGTTGAAAAAGAGAAAATTAGTGTGTCATTGCAGATGCGGCATGGTACATGCTGAACACTTGTAACTCAAAAAACAACCTTCAAAGTTTGGGTGCGGCTGATACATGGGGGTGTCTATAACATACTAATAATTGAATTTTGATTAGTAGGCTGTGTGGCTGTTTATTCTCGAGTGTTTACCTTAATTTACAGAATAGTTACTTTTTTAGGTAAAAATTCCAACTTTAACCTAAAAAATTTGATATTATTTACTTAAAATACCATATTTACACATTTTTGTGTATGAATTTTACTGAACATTAGGGTCTGACACAGAAAATAGAATTTTGAAAGTTCCATGGAACAATGGTTATATGAAAAGGCAAGAGACAAGTACAATCCTACAGAAATTTTACACATAATCGTTTTATAAAAACCAATGGATTTTTCAAACATATACATATATGAAAGAATATAAATATCATAATCATGACTAATGGTAAAATGAAATAAATGCACATTAACGTGAATGGAATGGCCAGATTTGTAAATCTGATTTCTAAGAAATAATCTCTATAAATAGCTCGCTTTGTGAAGGTATTTACGACAAAATTTTGTGTGCTAATCAGCCATATAATTGTTACTCAAATATTAATAGACATTTCTTCCTTATAAAATTCCTGGGTTTTGCAAAAAAACACTTCAAGTTTTGACACTGCAAGTGATGACCTGCGGGTTTCCATACAATACACGTACTCTTAAGTAAAATACCAATATATTATTTAGGCAAGATATCCTGGTATTTTGGTATTGACAAAATAACGTGGTATAGGTTTCAATATCAGTATACTACTTTACTATCTGTCCATCAGATATGGGAGGAATTTGAAAGCTTTTGCAAAAATAAGAATTTCCAGTGAAAATATCAATTTTGTCTACTTAAAAAAAAATTATAATAGTCTTTGCAGAAAATTTTAACAATAATATTGAAGCACACTTACTCATATATGTATAAATTTTCGATTTTTTTTCAAATATGTCATTTATTGGGAGAAAACTAAATGTATTTTTTTCAAATACAATTTAAATCAAATTTTGAAAAATAGGATATACCGAGTGTGCTTTGTGTTTAAAATGCTGTTGAAAACTGCAAATTGGTAAATAGCTGCAAAGAAAATTTTGCTGTCGGGTAAGGACAGTAAAGCATTATTTGTTGAGAGGGTGCGGTATTAAAAATGGTCTATCTGCACATCACTATAGTGCTCACTACACTGCACTTACCAATTAAAATATGCCAGTTGGTTTGCCTGTGCCCATACCCAAAGCGTGCTATTTTCTATATATGTTCCCTTTATTTTCTGTATTTGCTCTACCTTAACTTTAAAATATATATTGCTTCTTGTAAATAGATTAACAATGTTTAACTCAAATATTATAACATATATATGTAGATAGATAGATAAATAGATAGATAGATAATGATTTTTAATCATCAGTGACTTGGAGAACCATCCTATTAGTTGGTATATTTTTTTACAACTTTCTTGCATATCATCAGTAATTTCAGCACTGCTTTCTACATACCTCTTCACCTCAGTTATTCATATAACTATAAGCACACATATAGCACAATTGTTAAAATTATTTTTATGCCATATATCAAGATATAAGTCAGAATCGCTTTTCATCAACAATTGTTGACACATTGTCCATAAAGAATGCTTGTTTTAACGTTCAGCAGTTCACGCTGTATTTTTCTAAATTTTCTAGCAATCATACTCATAGTTACATTATAATGCGTATGCATATGAATTCATTCCTGATCAGTCACAACAGTGGTGGAATATTTGCACATCCGAAGACTGCAAAAAGGTTTCTATGCAAACATTCATATCAAATTGATCTTTAAAAAAAGATTTGAAATAAAATCTTAAACTTGTAAGCAGAATTTTTTGCGAGTCTATAAAAATCACAACTTAAGCCCAACAACTATCTTATTGACGATCTCAAAGATCTATCGAATATGTAGCAGGTTAATGATTTATATAAGTTGAAATACCTCCCTATGATCTCATCTTGCCAATTTCATGTTATGTTTTGCAAGTTAAATTACACAGAAAAAATATTGTTTCCATACCACATGCAATTCCATTTCGGAAACATAATGTGATGCTAATAAAATATTTTTATAAATGTAAACATTTTTTATATTATGTTTTATATTTTAAACTAAGTTATACAAAGTTGCAATAACTAATTCTAAGGGATTCTGTAAAATATCAAGCAATAAAATTTATTGATTAACCTTCTAACGGTAATTGGGATCAGTGAATGACCCCACATGTTTTTTAAGAATCAAAATTATCAAATAAACACAATTGAATATGGCTGATTCTTTGTGACAATTCTGAGGATACGTTTGGGTCATAATAAATATTATTCACTCGATCATTGCCGCAATCTATATAAATCCTCGATTTTTGAAGTAGCAAAAAATCACACTAATGGTAATGGAGATGTCATATGCTGACTCCAGTCAAAATTATAATTATTAAAATGTTCATCACCATGTCAAGACTAAATTGTTAGTAGCAACGTCTGTGATTCTCCTCTTATCAAACTGAAACATCACATACAATATTGATTAGAGGTACTAATAGACTTTTCAATAATATTAATAGGCTTAGGCATATTAAGAAACCAATATTTTGGACATTAATTGGTCAGGCTACTGATCTATGAAGTCGCCAATCAGGAGATCACATGATGCATCCACCCGGCTATTACGTGATAGCAAAACAAAAACAAAGTGTGGTGACAAATTGACTTTGAGGGATTGTTTCAATTGGTCTTAAATGGTCCAATTACACCTGAAAGAAAAGAACATCAATATAGACTAGCAACTGCATGCTGCTCCAAAATATTCAACTGCTTTTACCAGAAGTTTTTTCCATCATTATGTTATTGCGGCTCGATACACCACATTGCTGCAGAAGCAGTGCATTCATTGTTTAATGAACTGGAAAATACTTTAAATGACGCAGTGATTTTTCTATTAAGGATGAGAGTGTCGACTCTGAAATAGATCATGTTGAAAGTGATCCAGCTCATTCTAAATTACCAGATGATGCTATTGGTGAGGAAGATGATATAACTAATTTTCCTGACAATGCCAGTAACTATGATGAAACTTCCACTCCATCATTGTTGATCATCAAAGAGGGAGAAGAGTGGTCTCTTGAACCACCAACTATTTGACAGAGTCAACATATAAACGTAATCCATCAATCACCGGTTTATTAAGCCAGACAAAAGCAAAAGTACTCACTGTAATGGACGCCTGCGATTTATTTGTTAGAAAGATATGATGGAGATAATTGTTTCCAATTCAAGTAAAGGATCAACAACTTTATTCCACTAATTGGAAAAATACTGACTATCGTGAAATAATAGCTTACATCAGAATATTGATTTTATCAGGAGTATTCCAATGTAATCATGAAGTAATTGAAAGAATGAATGAATTCAAGTACATGGGCTTTATTGCTTCAAGCTATTCACCTGTGTTCTTCAATTTCGCGACAAAGACATGTGGAAAGTTCGCACCAATCCTTGATTTCTATGAGCTTTTTACAAAAGAGCTCCCTAAGCATTTCGTCCCATATGAATGCGTCACAATAGATGAATAACTTATTTCTTTCTGAGGCACATTGTGCATTTAGGCAGTATATGCCCCTAAGACCCACAAAATATGGAATCAAATTTTTTGTGATGGTATGTTCTACATCATTTTATGCAGTTCCGGTGGTGCCCTACCTCGGAAAAGTAAATAATGCAATTACCAGAAATCTATCTCAAAAGGTTGTCATGGAATTGGTCAAAGAATATTCAGTCCATGACACATACTGTAATTATTTTCATAGTTCCATAGGTTTCGCGTAATGTTATCAACACAGATACATAAATAAGCCTATCAATACTAATAATAAATAATATTTTAGCTTTTCCATGTTCACAAATTCAAAAAAGTATTTGCATTTTTGCTTCAAAAAATTTTCTTGTTTAGAATCAAATAAAAAAAATTAATGTATGACAATTAGGTATAACAACTCACCAAAGGAAAATTCTATCAGAACATTTTACCAGTACATGACAAATAAATCGCATACTCCGCCTCTTTTTTCCTGATTGCGGAAACTTTGCAGAATGATATGATATGACTGGACTTAATTGCATTTGGCCAAGGAGTGAACAAATATTTACGAATGCTTTGGAGCTAATCAATGGCTTTCGTTTACAGCCAATCAAAAAACCAGAGCTTATCTATCAATTATTGAAAATTAATAGAATTATGGGCATTTAAATGACTAAATTGCATGTAAAATTAATACAAATTATTGATGCAAAAGGCCAAAGATCTATAATATTCTTGGAAGTCCCTTTATGTTATTTGTAATTACCATTGCTCAAATATCTATATTCCCACAGCCCATTTGCAATTTTAACAATTTTAAAAGATATATAAATGTTTAAAATTTTATTCAATGTATCAAGATAGGCTATAGATTGCATAATTGCAGAATTTTGTGTGCGCCATCTATCGAAAGTAGTCAAAAAATATTTAGTGTGATGATGCCAATATCAGGTATTGAAAGAAACGTGACAACAGACAACTTTTACACATCTTTGGATACATGTAGACAACTACGTTGAAAGAATTTATCAATGGCTAGCACCATAAGAAAATGACGAGAATTACCTTCAATGGCTATTGACCAGCCCAAAGAAGGAGAACATACATTTTTGTGTGAAAAATAGCGTTTGCATAACTGTGTTGCAGTGAGCTTGAAAAAAAATTCATCTGTCAAAAAAACCTAAAAATCGTAGTCTATCCAGCCAGTTGAAGTTTGGTCCCTTTCTTCATGAGGGGAAAGGTTTTTAAGATTATTTTCTGGAAATTCATTTAAATCATCCAGATATTTTCAAATACCTGTTACTGTAGAAGGTTTGCAGTTTTGTCACGTTTGTGCATTATGTATTTTGTAATGTTTAACCCTGAAAACATGGGAAGCTTCAGTGCAAAATTTGAAATTGATTATAGATCTGAATTGTTTAATTGCCAAGGTCAGCTATTTCCGGTTATATATATATATATATATATATATATATATATATATATTATATATATATGGGGAAATAAACATGCTCTACAACTTCGAAAATGATTTGAAAGGGAAGAATTCATTGCAATCTTTCCTTCGTTCATGCTTTAATATATCAGAGATTTTTTTGATTGGTTTAGCCATTAGTGTTCCCTAATAAATGAGCGTCTAATTTTACCTCTATTCAGTTGTTTGCATTTCAACAATATTGCCAAAAACTAGGGTTTGCTGGGATTCTACCAATTAATTAATTGGACCAATTAATTACAATTAATTGAAACCCCCTGCTACTGGACTATCAATAATAATATAAGAACATGCAGATAGTTTCGACTTACAAAGTCATCGTCAGTTTCTTTACAAATTATTCTCTCTAAATTTACTAGATTTTACAATAATAATTATGATTTTCTAAATTTTAAAAAGTGGTAAGCTTAATTTATAAATATAGTCATATTTGGTGTTCAAACTTGGTTGCAAGGATTTTATGAAAATGCTCTCAATGATCTTGATGTCTGGTGTAATAATTTTGTTTCGAATTTAATTAGATGATTAGATATACTAGAACTGGTATGGTAAATCTTGTAAATAATATTAGATTTATTGGTTTCTTCAGTTGTAGATTTTAATTTAAAATTAGTTCTTAGTTTCTCTTTGAATTATACATGTATAATTTTTTCTTTAATTATTGATATTTTTCTTAGTTTTTTATCATGTTTTCACTGTGGAGTCCTCTATATTCGATATTAAAACAATGTTCATTATTAGGTTAATTGTTTTTTGAACTTTTATTCTTAATTAAAATGTCTTCTAATGATTTCTTAATACCTACCAGCCATAATAGGGATGCAGGTATTATTTAGATTTTACCAAAATGCCATGAACTTCTTTAACACTAGCTGGACTGGAAGAAATGAACAAATAACAGCAACATTTGGCCAATTTCACTCAGTCATTTATTAATAACGCTCTTCAATTCATTAATGTTGCTGTTATTTATTCAATTGTTCCAGTCCAATTAGTTTTATAGAAGTTCATGAATACAATTATACAAATGCAATTCATTTGCTTCTAACCTTTAACTCAAACTTTGAAGTAATATATGTGTTCATCAATTTAAGAACAAAACTATTTTATAATTGACTTAATGAGCCAGTATCGAATTTTTCAATTACTGTGCAAAAAATAATATACATTAATGCTTTTTTGAATTTTACTAGTAGTCATTAACATTTCCCATTATTATATGTAAGAGCAAGCATCAATGTTGTAGCCATCGCTGAAAAACTAAAAAATCTAAATGCTTCTGACATATAGTAATGGATATACATGAAGGTAAACCAATATAGACTTACTTAGAAGCCCTACTATTAATAAGATCATGTTTACATGTTTTTACATATCCAGTTTTTAGTTGTAAATCACATCTGAATCATATCAATGTAGAATAGAGAAATGAATCATTATCATAGAAAACCTACTTTAGATTGAACTTATCCATAACCCAAATTGCAGCCAGTCTTATTTGTAAAATGGTCTAATTTTCATTTTTTAAAAATGGCCTCAAATGGGCTAAAGATTTGAGATTGATAGGCTGAGTTGGGCTGTGCTGGGAACGTTTTCAATTTACTCAGACGATTTCCATCTCTGATTCTTCTACATAATGTCTTGAAATTTGTCCAACATCATTTTCTCCCCAGGCCCATGTAATTTTGTAAGCAATGTTAGACAAATCTTCAAAATTAGTAGGTGCTTTTTAATTGAGAATAAATCTTATTTTATATGTTGTTGATACTATTCTCAGATTTTCTTTTATATATGCAAATTCAATGTTTTTAAGATTTCTTATTAGACAGGTTGTATGGATTCCTCTATATTCTATCTTTTTTAGTTTTTATGGGATAAGTACATAGGAATATTTTTTATTTAACCGAGTATGCTTAAATTTCTAATTTCAACAATTGAATTTATACTAGTTGATTTTATGCATCTTGCGTTTCATTATTTCAATTAATAGACTAATAATTCGCATTTGTTTCACAAAATTCTTAGCAATTTATACATTTACAATGGTGAACTTGGTGTGGGAGTGTTACTAATTTTGATAGATTAATTAATATGTTCATATGTATACCAATACACCAGCTACAATGCAGTGAATAATCCAGATAACAAGTTTGTGTGGGATCATTCTCATGCCAACTACAAAAATATATAGCTGTATATAGTGATACCCAGTGTAAATTTGGTACATATGAAAATGTGAAGCTCAACACAACAAGTCAGATTTCACAAAAAAAGAATTCATATACAGTTATCAACAGTGGCGTGCCCAGAGGTGGCCAAGTGGCCATATCCTCTTAAAATGGATACCAAAGAGAAGTAATTTATTCAACTAACTGTAGACTTAAGTGAAGCTTACAATGAATAAATCATTTGTCAGTATTTAAACTGTATTGTGGGCTAAATTGTGTTTATATTGATAAATATAGATGAATTGACTTTATTTCCTGAGTTTAGCTCTATCAAATTGACTTTAAAATATTAAAATTTGACTTTAAAATTGATCTCAAAATTGGGTTCAAGTTTTAGTAAAGTACAATAAATACTTTTAACTTAGACTAATTCATTAGGAAACATTTATAAAACCTATTTCTGAAATACAAATATGATTTTGCTAAGAAAATTACATAGATGTATATCATTTTGCAATGTTTTTTATTGATTGGCTAAAAAAAATTGAGTAAAATTGATTGAACCTTATATTTCTTATAATTTGTGTAGGTTTCTATAAGAAATTTTAGACCCACATAACACTAAAAATAAATAAATCTAAAATCTGAAAACACCTCTGTTTGAATAAGAAATTGGTGTTACGAAATCTGCCGTTGCTCAAGCCCACCTGTACGGAACCTGTACATTGCAAGAAGCAATGCAGTTTAGACTGCTTTATTCACTGAACACTAGTTGTGCGTATAATTCGAAAGTTTTTGCAAAAATCGTATTCCCCACTTTGAAAAAAGTTAATATTTTCATGTACTTAGACATCTGGTTTGCCTGATATTTTCAGGATACCACTGACACGGGTCTATATAAATTGCAAATTCTTGCTAAAAATGATCTTCATATGTTGAAGTTTTCGCGAATAAAAAGCCTTGACAACATAGAAAATGTCTAACTTGAATTAACTGAAACGTTCTTTACAATCTGTGATTATTCATTGTAACCCATTACTTTTTAAAGATAGCTACCATCTTCAACTACGCATTAAGATTGCCATCATGTCCTTGCCCATATATGGGCACCATGTCCTCAGACTTGCGTAATGCTCATCTGAATGAACTTGGGCTCTCTACCTACAGAAAATACAATATTTACAAGTTAATTGTTGTCTCATGATAATTAAACTGCACTATGAAATAACTTAAGAATATGAATTAAAATTAATTACTTAAATGGAAACAATGGTTATCAAATTAAACAATGTAATCAATTAAATTGAAACACAATGTGTACATAAACTACTGTAAAGATAAAAATTACAAAAATTTTACCAAGTATAAATATATTAGAAACAAAGTATCTAACCAATGCAAATGAAATTTACACAATTTCTTGAGATTACCAATTGAAAACAAGAGTATAACACAAAAATGGAGTTTATGTAGAAATTTTTCAGCAATAATAATTCTTTTAGAGATCACATCATTAATGGATAAAAATGAAATAATATATGACCAACAGAAGATAGCTAAAATATTTAAGGAAACATTCATTAATCAAGGAAATTATACTGATACCAAAGACGATATTATCTCTATAAAGGAAATGCAAATTCACAATAATTTAAATTATAAATAACAATCTAAATTTTGCTTTACAACTTTACATCAGTTTAATGAAATATCACAAAACTTAAATGTTAATAAATTACAAG
The DNA here is from genome assembly GCA_900660155.1 of Hofstenia miamia. Lineage (NCBI taxonomy): Eukaryota > Metazoa > Xenacoelomorpha > Acoela > Hofsteniidae > Hofstenia > Hofstenia miamia. The sequence goes on from CABFPE010001661.1 coordinate 21,179, forward strand.
GACCATACCAACATGGTTTTAAAGCATGCAATGCCAATATTATGTAGACCATTATGCGATATTTTAAACCAATGTATTTCTGAGGGCGTCTTTCCGAACGATGCTAAAATAGCACAAACCATACCCATACATAAAAAAGGTGATACTCAAGGCGCAATTAATTAGAGACCAATTTAATATATAACCAAATAAATAAATATATTGTATTCGTTAGCCAGTATATTGCTTTGATTCTATTGAGAAATATAATTTACTTCGAACATTACGATTTGGATTTAGAAATAATTAATTAACACATGATGCCTTAATTCATGTCTTAGATGATTAGAGAAAATATATATTGACAAAAACCAAAATGTATTCATTTTATCTCTAGATTATTCAAGTGCATTCAATTCAATTGATTTTAATATACTAATAAATATACTACAACAAATATACAATTTTAACAATCAGCAATAAATTTTATTAGATCATATAACAGATACCAATGCGTAAAAATTAAACATAACATTCCATTCAATGATAATTGACCATGGAATCCCTCAACCCAGATAACAATTTTGGTTATTTTTACGTTGTTTATGGTTGTTTCATACTTTTGGTTGTTGCAGCAACCATTAACATCATAATAACAACCATTAATACTAATTTGAGCAACTAAAAATGTGATAATTTAAGATTCAAGCAAATAGAACTCACTTCACCATTTTGATTACAAGATCATTTTTATATAAAGAACAAAATTGCAAAAAGCTTTTTTGAAATATTAAATTTGTGAAAAATTATAATATACTTGGTAAGCGAATTTTCAAAATAATTTATTCATGAATATTTGGACACCTTCAAATTATATGTCAGATAAAAAAGTTACATTTGAGCAGAAGAGATTCTTTACGATTTAAAAAAGTATTATTTCAAAATTATACTTAACTTTAAAAGTTTAAATTTTTTGTTAAATTTGGCAGATTTTTATGCTTATTGTTATCATTTAAAATCAAGACATTCATTCAAAATTTCAGCAAATGTTGTATTTAATGTATTTATTGTATTACTGTTCTGTCCTTTGTTGGGCTTGTGTTAGTTTAAACAGCAATGTTTGAACTGATTATCAATATAAATTTGATGTATTGCATATAAAAGTAATGCTAGAACAATCATGGGCAACATAAAATAACGTTGTTACAACCTAAAAATAGTGCTTTTTTATTCAGAAAAAACAACCAAAAAGCAACCTAATATGATGTTGTTGAAACAACGTTGTTTAGACCAGTCAAAAGGGTACCATTTCAACATTAAAACAACCATAAAAAACAACGTTGTTTAGACCAAAATTTGTTATCTGGGAAATTGCAGTACTAGGACCACTACTATTTAACATATATGTAAATGACATCAAATTTGATAATGAAATACAGTGCATACAGTATGCTGATGATAGTTTATTATATACAATCAAATACGAAGATTTACTAAATGCATTAGACAAAGCTATCTTATATTTTGATAATAAAATGAAGTTAAATCAAATGATGAGAAACTAAGCTTACAAGTAAACATTAAAATCATTGAAGAAAAAATAACATTGTATACCTGAATTTACAGGTTTCCTAAGAGGCTTAGAGAAAATTGTTTGAAGATTTTGACCAAATTGTGTGTGACTTTAAGCATACCTAAAAAATTTGGTGTTAATTTGTTAAGCTAAGCAGATGCTACATTTAAAATAAAAATAATAATATTGCATATTAAGTATCCTAAGTAGAGCTGTATACTAGTATATTTTTGGCAGAGGTACAAAAATAAAAAATTTTTCAGCAGCATCCTTATTAAATTTAAAAAACTAGAGAACAATAGATATATTGCATTATTCTTTAAAATACATAAAATCCATTCAGAAGCAGATCATAGTATCACATATGGTGCAACATTTCAGGGAATAACAAAGATCTTTCGTGCAATACCCATAAAATTCACGCAGATCGACGCCAATCTGATTTGTCAGTGGTGGGGGCATCCACACAGTCTTACTTCTGAGAGATTTTGGTGAATAAATTAAGCTCAATACCAGATAATCCTCTGCAAATTAACAGTTTAATAATAACATTAATATAAAAATAATGATGAGAATAAGGGAAAAAGAAGAGCTGAACAGACGAAGCAAAAAGAAAATGAAGAGGCTGATGTAGTAGTGGTAGAAACAGCTGAAACTGTGGATGTATAAGCAGAGACAGCAATCAAGGAAAGGATGAAGAAAGAAATAGAAGACAGAGGTAGGTTGCCAGTGCCAAGAGGCATTAAGAGAAGCAAGTTAGCAGTAGAGACAGTAAAGGTTAACAAAGTATTAGAAGGGATAGATGCTAAGAGATAAAACAGGTTAGTGTATGCAGATGCATGGGAGGTGCTGAAGAATGTAGGCATAGACATGAAGAAGAAAAGATAAGGGAGACAGAAAACTGGCATGGGAGAGGAGAATTGAGAATAAAGTGGCAAGGATTAGGCAGCAAATAGGAAACATCAGGACAAGTAAGACAGTACAGGACAAGTGCAGGTAAGGGCAAGACCATAGAAACTGCAAGAGAAGAGCTTAAACAGAGATTAGTTGCAAAAGCTGAGAAACTGAGAAAGAATAGGGCAAGGGCAAATAAGAAAGAGACAATATGAAGTTTGAGACCCAAGAAGGAAGATTCTACAAAGAACTAGATGTAGGAGAAAAGGCTACAGCTAGAGAAGGTGAGGACGCAGTAAGGTTCTAGGAGAATATATGGGGAAGTGCGGGACCAGAGATAAAGAGCAAGCAGATGCAAAAGGAATTCAGGCAAGAAGAAGAAGCAATCACAAATGCAAGGCTGAAGGAGGCTCTAAAGAAGATGAAGAACTGGAAGGTGCCAGGCAGAGATGAGGTACATGGGTATTGGCTGAAGAAGTTCACAATTGTTCATGAGAGACTAGCAGTAGCATTGCAGGAGTGGGTGCCCAGAGTGGATGGTAGTGGGAAGGACATGGATAGACTACAGGAAGGCATATGACAGCATATCACATAGGTGTGTATTGAGGACGTTGGAATTTGGATTAGGAAAGTGTGCGATAGTGAAAATGACGAGAGGCAAGTGCATAGAGGGAGATGGTTTGAAGACGAGCAGTGGGGATAAGATTGAGGTGAGTTCCCCGAGCTGAGAGGGATACCAGCATGAAGCTGTGAGAAGTAAAAAATAATAATAATAATAATACCAATGTATTATTCATTCTGGAAATAACATTCATAATATAACAAAAACATATTTTTAGCTCCACAATTGAGTATCTTATCAAGTTTTTAAAACTCTGTTTGGAAACATTCACAAGTTTTGAAAACTAGCACACTTTATAGTGTAATCATAAGGCTATCACATAAAGAAGGCTAGATGAAGAAGACAAACCAAACGCAATGCATCAATGTGAACCTGTAAAAATAGCAGACAATGAATGGAATCATGTACTTGGATGTTTTTTATATAAATTGCATCAATAAAAGCTGAAATTCATTAAACCTTGATGAATCCAAAATAATTGACAGATGAAATGCAAGAAATTTGGATTAAAAACCATAGCATAACGTAACTGCGTGATAAAAATTTCAACAGCCTATTTCTTTACTGCAGTCATATCATAATCCATATAGAATTGGAACACTAATTAGGCGTCAGAGTCAATCAATTGCATCATATTGATGCAAAGTTAAGATGAGTTAAGAAGAGAATCATCATCAACATTTAAGCAACTTAATTATTCAGCAATCAGTACGAGAAAAGAGAGCATCAGCCGCATAATTCTTTTTAGAAATAAAACTTAGATCCAAGTTTTGGCTACTATTTGACCTATTACATAATTTGTGCATAATTATCTACATGTCT
>CABFPE010001662.1:10397-25051 GCA_900660155.1 Hofstenia miamia
TATATATATATATATATATATATTTATTTATTTATTCAATTTCATTAATATACTTCCTTGTCTAACTAATTGCTAGCTAATTGTTGACCGAACTGAAAAAAATATTAAGGAAACTATATACATTGCCATTTCGTGGATTTTGCAGCACACGTGTTGGAGAATTGTGAAATAAAGAAGGTTGACAATTTAATTGCTTTAACTAAGTCTGCTAGTATCATAAAAAGTTTTTCAATGTTTGACCAAGTTGAAATTTTACCAGATGTTTTTATTGCTCTCACCCTTGATCTTGAAAATGATACCTGGAAAATAATCGCCTTAATCAAGTCACGATTAGAAAATACCGGTTTCTCTGCTGTAATATATGGAAAGGGGATCGACATTTAATGGGAATTGTATAGCAAGTTACGAAAATGTCAAGCAACATCGGCTGTAGTTGATATATGTTTCTCTGTTAAGAAAACTCGTAGCCTAAGAGAAATTTTAACCACAATAATATATGGAAATGTATGTGCTGTTATCATAACTTAGTTAAATGGTTGCTTTAAAAATTTTTTTATAATATGTAAGAGTTTCTATATTTGTTTTATATTTGTTCTCAGTAATAGAAAACATGTAACATTGCTTAAAGGATCATTTTGAAAAATTTATGTTAATATTTTCCGGTAAATTCAACTAAATTCAGTCATGTTTTGTTGTAAAAATATGTTCATATTTTTTTCTTAAGTCAGATTTCTGCTTGTTCTAGTAATCATCCAACAATATATTATCCGGCATGTGGTTTATTCAATTCACTATTCGGATCCCAACCCTAGTTTCTAGTAATATAGCCTATGCTAAATTAATTCCTGATCCTGCTGAATCGGCTTGTAGCATCACGGATTTTCTAGTCCTTGAAAATCCCCCTTTACCCCCTGTCTGCTTCTGTGCTTGACTCAATATTCAGCAATGAATTAATACAGTGTGAGTTAAATGACACAAAATAGAACTACCTTACCTCTTAGCGCTTGCCAATTATCTGTCGGCAAACGGTTGCTCCAGTAACGAAATATTTTTGGGTAGTAAAATGACATAGATTGGATCAGTACTTTCTATAACTCAATTCGTGGAAAACACTAGACATATTAAAGAACTTTGAATACCTATAGTAAGAATAGTAAAATATATAGATTTGCAAAAGAAATGAATTTTTTTCCTTTAAATGATCAAATCGTAAGTAGTTTGTATTTTGTCTAAATTAGGATTTGAATTTGCTGCGATATACAAAGTATACAATAGTATGCGTACCTCTTAGCAAGATTTTTTAGCAATGTTGTTGAAGCTGCTTGGATTAATGCAACATTAGAGAATTGGCATTTGACAAGTGTATTCAAACATGAAACACATAATGAGTTATGCATAGAGATGCTTGGTGTAACTTACCAAATGAGTTTTGTTAGTGAACGCAAGCAACACTACATCAGGCAAATAGCTTGTATTCTCCATTACATCCGGCTGAAAAAGGACTAAAATAACTATATAATTAATAATGCAAAAAAAAATGCAAATTCAAAAAATTTTTAAGTTTATCTACGTAACAAAAGTATTGTATAAAACAACACACTTGAAAATTTAGCAGATCAACTTGTAGTGGGTGCAAATCAGGTCAGTAAGTTCAACGAGCATTTCTAGCAAAGAGATATTTACCCCCTTGGATTCTTCACTGTTGTCTGTGGTTCTTAGCTCTTATAGAAGGCTCCTATGTTTCCGGCATTACTTTGATTTTACAATAATTTCGTTTAATTTTAATTGAATGAGTTCAAAAATTTACTAAAGTGAGCACTAATGAATATAACAATAAAATTAGCAGTACCTGTTATTGTTTTGTTTCAGATTCTGCATGCACTAACACATTTGGTTTTTCAGCAATGATATTATCTAGCAATATAGCACTGCGCACTGCTTATTCAATTGAGTATCCCTAACTAGTCCACACATTTCATGTTTACCAATAACATTAACAGTTTTCTCACACTGTTACACATACCTACTGTTAAAGATGCGCTCTGTTTGTGTGGTTTCCAGATGTCCTCCATTATAAATCTTTCAGAGGAAATTTTGCTTGTAGCAATCTGGAACAGCTAGCCTATTTCACGGCAAGAACTGTGCGAAGCATCCTGGAGAAGTACTCAATTGGGACTTTTGTGGCACCAAGAAAGCCATTCTTAACCTCAAAGCAAAGATTACGCCGGCTGAGGTGATCCAAGTTGATGAAAAACAATTCATTTTTTCAGATGAGTCAAGGTTTGAGCTATACTTTTCAAAAATATGTTGATAAAGAGACCAACTGCGCATAAGTTCAGGTTCTTGCATCAATTTACTCGGGGACCATGAAGTATGATGGGAAATCTGTCATGGTATGGGGTGCAATATGGAAGTGTGGCCTTCGCAAGATTGTTCACATCACTGATATTCTCTGAAGCTCTCCATATGCTCGGATTCTAGAGAAGGAACTCTTGCCACTGCTTACAAGTGATTCAATATATCAGGAGGATGATGCTCCATGTCATACCTCAAAAGAAATGAAAAACTTCTTCCACAATAATGGGGTTGCTATCTTTGATGAATGGCCTGTTCAATTTCCAGACATTAACATTGTCAAAAATATGTGGAAAGAGTTCAAATATCGAATTGGAGAGCATACTCTTTATATTGAAGACGAGCTGTAGAGCGCAATAAAGAAAGAATTTTATGCAATTCCCAAAAGCTTTAATGAAAGACTTTTTGCTTGAATCCCTGATCGCCTTAAAGCTGTTATTCGCTCAAAAGGACACCCTACAAAATATTAGAAGAGGGAATTTTGTTGCTAAAGGCTTATATTGCATCAATTATTAATTTATGTATCCTATTTTGAATTTACTTTTTTTGGATTTGCTCATTTGATAAAATTTTTTTAAGGTGGCCGAATACATTTTTCCAATACAAGTTTTCTAATTTTGCTTAAAAATTAATAGCCAATTGTTATTCTTCATATTCTTTGGCATTATAATTGCAGATTTTCCCTTCTAAATCAAAGTAGCACTTAATAATAATCTCACGCACACTCTATCCAATGATTGTTCATTATTTATACAAAATAGCAAGGTGGTCGAATACATATTTCCAGTACTGTATATTTAATGTGTATTTTCTTTTGTTAAGGGATTGATGTTGCTATGCGAATCGAAAATAGAAATAGGCGGTGTATACTCAGGAAATAAGGACTAGGGACATCTGTTTGCATTTCTACTCCGCTTCAATTGGATAATATTAATAAATTCGTTTTCTCCATGCTGTATAGTATATACATGTCTATCATGCGATAATGGGCGTAAGCAGATTTTCTTAAAAGTAAGTGCAATATCTTATTAATGAAATACACAAAATCTACTGAAAACCAGTCATGTTTTAATAATATAAAATATATTTTTTATCAAGTTATTTCAAATTCTGTATACCATTTGAAGTTTGCGATTGTTTGAATTTACATTCTGCTATTATCATCAGATAAAATTCAGTTAACGCGCTAACTCATGTATATTTCAGTATGCAGTCCAGGGCAGATCCAGCAACTTTAATTGGGAGGGGCGTGCACGTCCAAAAAAATTTTATAAACACATGTACAATCCTTTGAGAAATAAGATATTTAGCTTTTCAGAACTGTTGTATGAACAGACGCATATTTTTTGAATTCTTGTTGAAGGTAAGTAAAACAGAGTGTGAAAAAATAATTTCATTTACTAGTAGATGTACTCAATATATTTTTTAGAATTTGAAGTCTAGAGAAGGCGTGTACCCACCGTTGCAGTAAAATTTAATTAATTAGTTTGTAACGTTGTCTCAATTTTTTTACTATTTTTTAAATTCTCTATATATCATATTTTAAAGTTTCATTCTATATTCTATTTTTCTAAAGTAATAAACAGCTATTTTATAAGATGTATTGAAGAAATCTTTAATATTTTTGAAATTTTGGGATCAAAACTTGCTATCTGTATTATTTTTGATTGCAGATAGAAGAATCACAAATTTTTTAACATCAGATATAAGGTTTCCAAAAAGTTCAGCCCTGCTAATAAAAAAACTTCTGTAAGTAATACATTCATTCTATAACACCAAACATACCAATTACATAATATTTACAATTGCTTGTCATGCGCGTACTTGGCGAGTTCTTGCATGTTCCACAATTGAGACATTGTGTTTGTCGAAGTTTTTGATGATCCTGTTCTATAAATCGAAAGCTAATGAAGAAGTCTAAATATTAAAGCCCCACTAGATAGAAGAGTGTTTCCTTTTTTTCTGTTGACGCTTAACGCCGTGAGCTCAGACTATGTCCATTTCGCGCGTCATTGGGCTTGCGAGGTCTGTCACACATAAAGTAACAGTCATAGTTCATTATTGATCTCATGATGTTTTAGCATTATATATATCTGAACATTAATATTGAACAGAATTCAAATATTCGTTAAAAATCGGCATTTTAAATGGAAATTAGTTAATATTTTCAGGTACATAGGCACAGCAATATACATTAGTTCGAATTTTTTAACATTATATTCATCATTAGATGTGGCCATGCCGTAAACTTTTGGAGGAAATTTTATATGAATGTGGAAAAACGGTTTGTCCGCGAAATGAACACAAGTCTCTTCACGGTTCAAATATTGATATGGAAATACAATGTCAAATTGTCTATTTTCTACACATCAGAGCCACTGATTTTAAATCAAAGTTTCAAAAAGCCCCAACAATGACATGTACTGAGCACTTTCAATGGCAGAAAAAAAGTGCCACTGTTGACACGAAATACAGAAGGAAGACCAGTTAGCTGTGAAACATAGTGGTTAGATACATTTTTCAGAAATTTTTTATTACTGATGAGTCCATATTCCAGCTGCATTGAAACAACATTTCTTATTGGTCTATGCGTCTAAGGACATATTCAAAAAATTCCCAAAATGCATGGTTTGGGGTGCTTTAAGGTTTATATGTTTTTTACCTGAAAATTGCGGAAGGAGGGGCTGTAGACATTTCAAAGTATGCTGATATTTTATTAGAGCTCATTCAATCTGTGGACCAGTGTTATCTGACTGGATGGATTCTTCAGCAAGATGTATTTGCTTAAAATTTCTTCAGAGAAAGAAATCAGAAAATTTTGCAGAGGACCTTTCAACTATAGAAAATGTTTTGGGGATCATGAAGGACAATGTGGAAAAAAAGTCTAAAAATTATTTGAAAACTGAGGCAAAATTTTCTGGAGTCCAAAGAAAACATTACCCCGAGAATGCAGAAGAATTTTATAGACTCAATTAAGGAGAGATTTTTGAAAAGTGTTTGCTGCCTAGGCAATGTTGTCTAATTTCTTTTCCTAAACCTAAAGAAAACTAATTTGCCATCGATTAATATAAATTTTGTTAGAATTTTTTTGTAGCTAAGAAATTGAAAAAATTCTGCTTCTCATTGTATTCCTGGAGCTATACCTGATTAATGATTTTAATAACTGTAAGGTTGCTCTAGTCTAATTATTTATTCAAAGCCATCAGAGAGATATGGAATTATGTTTTGGGTGTTGAGTGAAGTGATATTATTTCTTGATCTTGCCACACAAGATACAATCGAATCAATTTAGTGAAAATATTTTAAATCTCTTGTTTTAATTTTTCTGTAATGACATATTATTACTTGTGATAACTTTTTGTAGGGAAAAGATAGCAGTAGTTTGTACAGTGCAGTTTCTAATTCTTGACAATAATAAAGCTCGGGTTTTTGTTGAAAAATGCAATCTTGTGGATCAATTGATGTAAGTCTATAGTACCAAGGTTACTGCAAAAAGTTGGTCAGTTGTTGTATTTGGTAAAATGTTTGATATAGCATCTATTAATGCGAGATTTCATGAAAAACCAAAGGAATGATAGTTTTGAATCCAGTGATATTATGTAGTTAGCTTCTGAAAGAATTGCCAAGCTTCCTCTATATTTTCTTAAACATTTTTCTTTGAAATTATTTGTGTCTGAGTGAAACCTTATGCATTTCAGTAAAAAAATTTTAATATTTCAAGCAATTTCCAATGGCATATGATCATTCCCTGATTTGAAAATTTTTGAAGTAGAAACGCACATTAGCTTATCCCATTTTTGAATAGTAAATAGCGAAAATAAAATTATTTCAAATTTTCAAAACAATGTTCATAAACTTTGAGGAATGTGTTTCTAAGTAAATTCCCTTAACTTAGGTTCAAGAAAAATTAAGTTGAATTAACTCATAGGTCAATACAAATTTTGCATCAACTTGCGCAACAAACTGTATGTTTGACAGCCAAACACTGTATTAATAGGATATTCGCAGCATGGTAAGTAGCAACTAATATGGTAGTTAGCAATTGAAAAATATAGATTTACAAATGAATAAATTGCTGTAAGTCGCATAGTATGCATTTTGAAACACCATTACATCAGTAAGAACATCCTATTAAAACTATGAAAACTCATTTAGAAATTCAAAATATTGTAGCAAACAAGTCTATAAGAAGCTATTTTAATTAAGTTCACTAAGTTGTAAATACTGCTCCGGTTTCCATTAAAAAATGAACAACTATTATTCCTGTTCAATATTGCTAACAATATATTTTCAGTAGTAAAACTTTTGATGTGCTATCCTAGCTTTGTGCATAAAGAATACTTTGCAATTATGGCAAAGATTATAAATGATGATTTGGAAATATGGAACGGGAAAGCATTGCTAATTTTATGGTTGAATTTTCCTTAAATTGCCTTCTATTTCATTGCATTTTAAGGTTATTGAAAATTCTATAGACAACCTACTTGCTGGTCCTTGAATTTTAAATAAATAATGTATTTTGAATTAGAAATACATTAATTCTTTACAAAAAATTGAACCTAACTGCAAAATATTCTGTATTCAGTAGATTCTACTTTTAAGAATATACATTTTAGGTATGAATGAAGTCAACAACAGTGTTTTGGAAAAGGATTGTAGCTCTTACTCCGACTTTTTTCGAAGAAATGGAATGGCTGAACACAATGACGCAATTTTGGAACAACTAATTCGAGATCAAAATTTAACAGGTATTTTATCATTAGACATTTCAATAAATCACACAAACTTGATCGTTGAGCAATACTTTAAGAAAGATTTCTGTTCAGATGACTTTGTGCATCAAATTGTTATGGTTAAATATGAAAATGATGTTGAAAGAAATATTCTAAATGAAGAAGCAATTAAGAATTTTTGCCGCCAAGAATCAACAGAAGAGAACATTTTTAAGGACCCAATGGCAGGTGTCATAATAAATTTTGATTCATTAAATAAAATAACTTTGAAAACTAGAATAATACTTGGAAAGTTGAAAGACACATTTCAATACTTTAAAGTAAATCATTTTTTATCTAATGCTCAACTGAATCTCTGTTATCTGAATTTTCTTGAAAATGGCCCTGGCATATATTTAATAAAGACTTTAAAATGTGCTCAAATGCATGAACGAATAAATTTCCTTTGCATGTTTTTAGAAAATGATACATTCTTTGAAAATCCAAAATCTAACTCCAATGCAATTCACTTTCTTAGATATATGACACAGTTGTCTCCATATATTACAATATTGCTTAGTTCGGATGATCTTACTTTATTTCCAATAACAAGAGAAGGAAGCAAAAAGGTGAAGAGACATTTCACTTTTCATCTTAAGAAACAGAAGCTAGAATGTGACAGCTGCAGAACTTCTTCATTTGGACAAATGAAATTATCTGAAAGAAAAAATAATATTGATATTTATTCTTCAAATTATGAAGGTTTAATAATGATTCAAAAGAAAAATGTAATAGAAGAGCATATACAATCAAAAACTGAGCACTGCACAATTGAAACTTTTTTTGAAAATTACAAACATTTGCCATTTGAAAATCACTTAAATGTTGAATTTTCATTTAAAGAGGAATATATAAAGTTTCTGAAGCCAGACATAATGAAAATCATTGAAAAAGTAATATCATCCTATAATGCTGAAATTGAAGATTACCAAAATTTTGAAAATACAGTTCTAGAGAATATTGAGTATCAATTACTTAAAGATTTTCAGTATAAAGATTCTGTTATTTCCTATTTGATGAATGAATGTAAGGAAAAATCAGCAATTTTTTACTATGATGACTTAAGTATGGATGATAAAAAGGTAATCAAAAGTATTTTAAAAAGCAATAGTGAATCACTTCAACGTTGTTACAAAACCCTACTAGCAGGTCTTACTGTTATAGTATTTAGATTGAAAAATCAACTTGAAAAGAAATTAGAAGAAGAAATTGTAAGCAAATCATTAGAAGATTTGCAGGATTTAAAAATTAAAAGCAAACATGTCACTGACTGCATAGTAAATCATTTGAAATATCCAGGTAATAGGCATGAGTTTCAATCAGTGCTTGATGATTTTCACAGGCAAATCAAAAGCATTTGTCAAGATAGTTTTGATATTGCACAGATAAAGTCAATATATCAAAAAATAATGAGAAAGCATTCTGCATTACAAAGAGAAAATTTGTGGAAGAATAATATAGAAACTGAATTTCAAAATAATATTGCAGCTATTCCAATTACAAATATAGATAGAAGCATATTAGAAGTTACTAAAAGTGAAGCAAATTATCAGCTTGTGATTCAGCATAAATCTAAAGTTATAGAAAGAGCTAATTTGACAATATCAAGGCTTGAAAAAAATAAGAAAAATACTACAGATTATATAAATGATTGCAACAATTTTTTGGAAATAGGTTCAGTTCAAATATTGACAAGTGAAGATCTATGCTATATATGTCTCTGCAGTAAATTTTACATACTAATAGTTACAAATTCAAATGCACAAGCAAAGCTTCAAATTATAAACCTCAAGAAAAACCAACCTCTCTGTTGCATAGCATTTGGATATGAAATTTCTCTTGTAGATTTTGATAATTACTGCAGAGTTGCTGCTGTTTATTCTTCTTCTAAAAGGAGTAATGATATATTTTTGTACAAATTTAGTGAGAGTTATAGAGAATATCAAAATATTATTTCAATAGATGTTAGAAACTTATATCGCCTTTTTGACATACATAGTCTTGTTATTCAGTATGAATCAAGGTATATGTGGTTAATTGGAAGCAATAATACACTTCTAAGGATAGACTATAAAAGTCGTTTGTCATCAATGAATGAAAAATTTAGACCACCAAATAAGCAATATGAATTGCTTAAAGTAAGTCCTAAAGGTGACTGTATTTTCCTGCTAACAAAAGATAGGTGCTGCTATCCAATTATGACTGACTCTTTGAATGTTCTTTCTCCAATAAATTTGGATTCAAGTTCTGTTATTTTCACTTTTGAGCTAGACCTAATTATTGCTACATTCTGCAAACCTAAAAATGTAATTGTATTTGACAAGCTTCACATTACAAATACCAGAGCAGAGCTTCAAATAAATGAAGAGCAAAGTTACCAAAGTAGACAAATTCTTGAAAGTGAACATTGGCTGTATATTTTTTATTGGATGTTTACAAAGTTTCCTTGTGATGATCCACTGGAAAGCAGTAAAAGAGAATTGAAAATAGCTTTTTTGTTTCCAGAAGTAAAATCAGACAATGAAGCTTATTCATTACAATTGCGAAAGTACATGCTCAAAATTAAGAGCATGTTAGAATCATCTAATAAGCCATTGAAATGCCTAGGGATAGACAACAATTTAGTAATTGGAAATTATTCTGATAAACAAAATTATTACCCAGTTCTTCTAGGAAAATTTGTAAAAAATTTAACATGCTTGCTTCCCATTCAAATTGCTTACTGTCAAATGAATGAATTTTGTGCTCTAAACAATGGTCACCAAGTTGTTAAATGTGACATACAGGATGTGTTTGATTTAAAATGCAAAATATCATTGGGATTTTTGGAAGCAATCCTTAATTCTTGGCATGGCAAAATAAAGGTTATATCCTCAATGGGAAAGCAATCAACAGGAAAAAGCTATACACTAAATCACTTGATTGGTTCTTCCTTTGATATTTCTGCTGGAAGATGCACTGAAGGATGTTGGCTAACTATTAAGCCTTCTGAAGATTGCCTCTATGTTGTCTTAGACTTTGAGGGATTGGGAAGCATTGAAAGAACAGATCAAGATGATATGCTGCTATCATTGTTTAATAGTGCAATTTCAAATGTAACATTGTTCAAGACTGAATACAGTATAGATAGATTTGCTGAACAAATGTTTATCAAATTTAATCAAGGAAGCAATCAGTTAAGAAATACAAATAATATTTTCCAAGGTAAATTTATAATTGTTGTAAAAGATGTAGTAGATCATGATGTTGAAGAAGTTAAGAATGAATTTATCAGTAAATTGCAAAATGTTATTTCAAATGAAAATGAAAATAATTTTATATACAAGTTGTACAAAGGTGGATTTGATATATTTCCATTCTCATCCTTTCAGCAAAGTTGTTATTATGAAGAATTAGAAGATTTGCTTTCTAACATAAATGTGGATATAAATTCCTTATTTTCCAGTGGATTTGATTTTTTGGATTTTCTCAAACTTCTATTGGCAAAGTTTTCAATAAATGATTTCACTTCAATAAATAGACAGCAAATTGATTCGAGAATAAAATATTTAAAAAATTACATAAACAATGCAGTTGTTTATGGAAAAATCATTTCTGATGCAAAAAATCTCAAGGGGGCTAATCTTAATATCCTAGATGATTTCACTAAGAAAATTGAAGATATGAAGCAAATTTTTATTCCAGCAATGAATGATTACATATTGGTACATGATAATGAATTCATATTCAATAAATACTCTATGCCACATACAGTAAGCATTTTCAGAAACAAATTCCAGATAACTGCAGATAATGCAAAGCAATGGAGAAAATCACTTGAATATTTTTTGTCAAATGCATTGGAGTTTAGATTTGAACGTGTTGAAAAATGGATATTTGAAAATACTAGAAAATGGAGAATTGATAGTGATTGTAATTTTGAGGATGATTTAACAAGTCTAGATGATCAGCTCAAGTTATTGAAGCAAGAATTCTTGCATTCTAACCAACTTTGCAATAAAAAATGTTAAATGTGTTTTCTAACTTGTGAAAAAATTACAAGTCATAATGATGAACACAAATGTTCAACTAATCATCTTTGTGATGCATTGTGCAATTTTTGTGAAAGTAAGAATGAATTTCATTGCAAGTACCCATTTGGCCATGATGGAAAGCATATTTGCCAAGAAGGAAATCATATGTGTGGTGAAAGATGTAAATACTACAATATTAACAGCTGCAGAAATGACTGCCAGCTAAATTCTGATCATAATGGTGATCACAAATGTGCAATAAAATTTCATACATGTAATTTAAGTTGCAGCTTAGCAGAATGCAATTCCAAATGCAGTTTAAGCTGTGATTCTCAGCACAGCATTCATAAATGCAGTAAAGAGCAGTGCCTGAAAGAGTGTTGCATAGAAAACTGCAAAAATGTTTGCTCAGCACTAGACCATTTTCATGGTGAACAATTATCTAAGTTGTACAGATCAGAACAAAATATTGAAAGTGAACATATCTTTTCTGAAAATCATTTCTGTTCTAATGAACATCAATGCAATAAGTTGTGTTCAATTGAAGGATTTTGCAAAATATATGTTGAACAAAAAGCAGTTGAAAAGGTTTTCCAAGGCTCAAGAAGTAATTTTAAGTATAAAATGCAGTTTATGCAGCAAGGAGAAAAGTTGATTTGTGTAAAGCTTCGAAAACCATTTGAAAAATCACATGAAGGTGACCATAGTTGTTCAAAAAGTAACAATAAAACTCATATCTGTGTTGAAACTTGCCCCACATGTGAAAATATTTGTGATAAACCCTTTGGTCACATTGTACATGGAGATAGATTACATTCAACTAGTCATGGAAATATGACAAAGTGTTATTTTATCGCAACTGAAAGAGATTTCAGCATTGGGAGCCATAAATATAAAGTCGGTGAACCTGCAGTAGCTGAAATGTGTCATATGTTTTGTAATTCCCTAGGCAGAGGGCATATACATGTTCTTGCATGTGATGCACCTAACTTCAGGTGTTTATATAATGCTCAATCTGATTTACGTCAACACCAAACATTGAGATATGGCCCTGATTTTAACATAGAAAAAGATGAAATTCAGCATTCAAAGTACTGGGATACTATTGGCTGGGAAGACCCTTGCACAGAACTAAGTATATCTCAGTTCAAAATGTGTCCATACTTCTGCACTTCTGAAGTACATAAACTTGAAAAAAGCTACTGCATTGGAAAGCTTTGGCATGAGCCATTTACTAGAAAGGGTGGTATGATTGGTTCATTGAGCAATGGTGGGCATGGTTTTCAATGCACACACTCCATTAAATCTCATTATATTTTTGCATTAGATGATTCAGGTTCAATGCGTGGGAAACCATGGAGATCTCTCACACTTGCAGTTGACGAATTTGTAAATTCAATAAATGAACAGGGTTTAGATGACAAACTAACAATAGTTTTCCATAGTAATGATGTCAAAATCATTTATGAATATGTCGATTTTGAGGACTTTGACTTAGATGATCTGAGCGGGTTTCGAGGACAGGGAAATGATTTTGCAATTGCTTTGAAAGAAATTGATTGCCTTATCAATGAATACAAATCACTTGACATGCAAACGGTCCTTATTTTTATGTCTGATGGAATGAGTAACAAGGGAAAGGCTGAAATGGAAGAAATATATAGAAAGTATAGTTGTTATAATTTCGCATGCTACACTATTGGATTTGGAAGACGAAGTTTCAGAAATTTGGAAAAGCTTGCCAAAAAAGGAGGTGGAAGCTTCATTAGTTGTCCAACCGATATAAGTCTGAAAAATGAATTTGTAAATATTGCTGAAAAGTGTCCATACATAAGTGTAACAGCTTCGAAATAATTTTGTATTTTAGCACATATAGCTGAATTATTCAATCATCAAATATATTTTGAGTTTACTAGTGTATTACTTTGTGGTTTATTAAGTGCAATTTTAACACTTTCAAGTAGTCCACAGCTCACATTGTGGTACCAAGTGGTAAATATACATATATATATATATATATATATATTTTAGATCTGTGTTGGTACAGGTCTACCCGCAGGCATCCGTGTTTACCAGCACAGTTCATGAGCTGAATTTCGCATCCATCTCATGTATACTAATGCAGATTCTTATGCAATGACTCCGCAAGTAGGGTGCAAGAGTGGCAGTCGCCACCCCAATAACTAAAATTACCATGGTGATGAAAACTTATGCTAACAAAATGGAGGCAGATGCGTGTTCCTTAATTACGCTGTGTTGAGAACTCTTATAAGGCCATTTGAAACAACATACATTGTCGGACTGCTTCAAGCATATCAACACCTCATTTAAAACGATTGTAGGTAGGAGAATTCCTATAAGTTTTGAAATTAGTAGATATTTGCAAATTTTTTTATATATGTATGAATTAAATAATTATATTCATGCTCCCTATAGAACAACTATTTTTGACAAGATACATCACTGTTAAAATGCAAAGGTATGCATGATGTTGGCAGACGTCTTGATAAGGGTTTAGAATCTCATGCGCATTTCAAAAACAAATTTATAAATGCTAATAACTCAGGCACCCATAAAGATTAAACCAAAATCTGAGGCACACAACGTACGATTTTCACAAGGTCTACTTGTCTAGGAATTTCAAACGAAAATTAGTAATGGGAAGAATTTGAAATTGAAAATATTTAATACTTGCAAATACTTACACAGGCATAATTTTTAATATTGCTATTACACACAGGCACATTCCAGATATATGTCAATATCTTAAGATTTTTAAATTCTTAATAGTCTTGGAACAATTGCATAAAAATATGGAGGAACTATTTATGTTCAAGATTGGTAATAGGCAATTTTTTTAATTCAAGATCACATGTAATTCCCTCTACTTCATTCATAATATAATTGATCATTTTGCATCTACATCTACACATAGATAAAAAATTTTGCTCAAATGTACAATTTTTAATATGTCATGTAAAATAGTTAAGATCTCTAAGAACATTAAAATTACAGAATTTATATATGTATAATTTAAAAGTGACCCGGTTACCATGATTATTGTTAGCAAGTGCCTTAAAATTTTATCGTCGCACCTGCTGCACAGTTGCAGTGTTAAAAAACAATTATTTAAGAATATTTAATTTAAATAGATATAATTAAAAAAATAGTTATTTAACCAAAAGACTAATGTTAATACTTAGTTACTATGATGGATGCATAACTAACATAAGCCCCGCTAGCAGAATACATTTCCACACCTAACACAGCTTCATCAATATTTAACCCATAAAAAAGTCATATTTGCATTTTCATTTTACAATATTGAATGCAAAGTTGTATGAAAAGAACAATATATTCAATATGAAAATAACCCAATACAAAAGCCTGTTTCTACGACTTCACTGCAAAACCAAAAAGCTCGCACCAAATGGATGTTTTGCGAACTTCAATGTTAATCATTTATATGCATATTACTATATGTTCACATTTAGAGGTGGGCGCAACCGTCAGC
>CABFPE010001663.1:0-24971 GCA_900660155.1 Hofstenia miamia
ATATATATATATATATATATATCTTTAAATATTCTAATCGAAAGTTTGCAGAACCAAACCTGCAAAACAGTTGGTGTGAGTCAAAATGATCTCAAAAATACATGATAGCGTTATAATCATTTAAACAAACCGCTATTAATTTACTCATATCGTTCTTTTACAAAAAATGTATGGGCTAATATAGTATATTGATTAGTTTTTTAGGCGAACTCAATTTCAAAAATTTTAAATTGCTTCAAATGCTAAAATAGTATTGTTTTGTATTAAAAAAGCTGAAGAAAACTGGTTTATGAAAGATTTATAATATTGCAATTATATTGTCTAAGGAAAGCTATAATTAATAATAAAAAATAAGATTGGATCTTAGCCTTTCTTTCGATATAATAATGAAAAAATTCATTCCGCTTTTTACATTTGTCCGATTTTTTATAATGTACCAGAAATATACATATATATACAGTAGGCGTGAAAAAAATATTGCAGATCTCTTCACTAATGTGAAACGCTTAATAAGTGGAAACATATGCAGTCAAAAACGTTTCAAACGATAATTCAGCTAAATTATTTTTAATATTAAATAGCTTTATAATACAATTATAGAGTAGTTGACATATGGTGTCTTGTGCTTTGATAGCGATTTTTCCAGATGCGTAAATATGTATATTCATTCATTTTTAACTAGGGAAATGTACATGTACTTATGAAATCTTTCAGACTGATGATTTTTAACGTTTTTTCAAATGATAACTGAAACAGGTTGAACAATCGAATGCTGTCAATGAAAAAATAGATATGAGCTGAGAAATCCCTCCGCGGCAATTTTTCAATTGTCAAAAAAACTTGCATATTCTACCAAGTTTTCGCATCATAAAAATTCAATATGTACAAAGCCGGTTCCATTTTTAACAACTCAAATTTTTTTGTAACTGATGGGTTATGCATTTCATGACTGCCGATGCTGCCATTTTGTTATTTTTAAATTAGAAACAGCCCTTTGTAATGAGATATATTCATCATTGAAATACATAAATTGGAAATTTCTTATTGCATTACAATCCAATGGATTAATTAATAAATGAAAATTTTTAAAAATATTCATCATGCAAAAATTTTAAACTGGATCCACCACTGATATGATCTATCTTTCCTTTTTTCATACCAAATATATATTATAAATGCATAACATTTGTCATATTCATAACTTTACATACCTTACATTTTTATGGAATTGAAAATTTATTTTTATAGCTTAGATTATAATGTGTATATTAAAGGGGATACATAAACAGTTGAAAATTCTGTTAAAAATAAAAATTTTTTTCTATTAAATAAATGCTACCATACTTTTCTTACGTTTCCATTTAACAGCATTTACATTGACAAATTTCAGTTAGAAAATTTAGTTGAATTTCTTGATAAAGCCATTTATATACATGTTTTTAATAAAAGTGTCCTCTATTTCACTCTTTGATGTCTATTTAGTGGGAGAAAAGATGAATAATCAAGCAGTTTATCTTTTCTCATACATTTTAATGAAACTAATTTATCTTGAATTTTAACCAAATACATCACCTGCACAATAGTTCAATATTGAAAATGAACGGTTCTGCACTTTCACATTTTCTCATAAATGTCAACTACAAATTTTTGCTTGAAGCTCATAGATCTCATAATGAATATTTCTGTCATTTAAAATTTTATAATTTTCTAATAAAATAAATAAAATTTATTATGAACAGACAAATCTAAATATTTGCTTTAGTTTTTGATTAATTCTTAATGATTCTCTAACAAATTTGATTTGTAAAAAATCTTAAAAAGGTGTGACACTGAATGCCACGAATGCTAGGAAATTTTTAAGTATACATTTAGATAATTTCTTAATTAAATGCAAAGTAAACATATTATTCAAGTGAATATTATGTGTAAGCAAATCATTTATTGACATTTAAGTGAAAATTTTCTCATAGACTTATAAGAAATTTTATCATTTATTAATAAATTGAATAAACACAGCTTTCTACTGAAGCACTACTCTGAAATTGCAGCTAGATTATAACTTTGATAATTAATAAATGAGAATTTAATACTTTTTCAAATTTACCACATTAAAAAAGCAAATCAAAAGTTTACAAATATTCAGATGTTTATGCACTAAACCTTAGTGGTCATAGAAAATAATCATCTAAGCATTTACATTATTATTTGCTAAAAAATAGTTTCAGTGGGAAGCATTACAATGAAGAAAAAATTAGTTACTCAAGGTAGTTGCTGAAACTGTTTGTTATCATCAATCTGAAGTGAAAATAAGAAATACATCATGTACATGTAAATACGTATTTACACTACTAGATAAATCTTGCCTATAAAAATGTTGACAATTTATTTGGCAGTGATGTACAACATAGCTTTGAGTTTCAATCGCGTGATTATTTTCTGCAATTTCAATTCAATTTTTAATAAATTTATTAATAAAAAATTCAATTTTTACCCTATGTCATATAGAGTGACACCAATGGAATTTATTCAAAGATAAGAATAGATGCGTAAGATGTAGCAAAAGACAAATTCAGTGTAAAAAATCCGAATATGCTACCAACTATGGTATTAATGCATTTAGACGACTAGAAAATATCGATGTTCAAAATTTGTTACAATGCCATTCATTATATTGATGATTTGCTGAATTTTGAAAGCGAATATATTGATTACATTCACTATAATTATGTGAATATATTTAGTCAGTTCTACAAATACAGGCATTCTTTCTGTGCATATTAAAAACATATCCAGAATATATATGTACAAAATGTTATTTGTATATTTTTTATTGAGTATTATTCGTTATGTGTACAAGTTACTGGTGATCTTAAGAAAAAATTGTATGTTTTCAACAAAAAACGAAATATACTATAAAGAAAGGGTTACAGTAAATAGTCAGGTGTATTATGGAATTCTTGATTATAGCTATCATGAGAAACGCTCCTGCACTCCTTCACGCTTGGTGTACCATAACAATAGCAAATAATTTTTCAATATCCGTGATACCTTAGTACTCATCCAAAAATTTGTGATCAAGGTTATAACTGTTTACATTACTTTAAACACTGAATTCTAAAGGATGAAACAACAACCTGTTTTTGAAATGTAATTCTCAATTTTATGTAATATTTAAGTTAACATTTGAAATTCTTAGCACACGTTAGTTAACTGTACTTTATAAACTGGCTGATCTAACAAATTTAATAAAGCAATTATTGCCTGTCATGAATTCCATGGCAAATAAAACAGCGATTACAGTGTTTGTACCGAGGAATTTTATTCATAAAGTAAAATAGTTTATTGCGATTTTCAAACAAAAACTTCTTTGATTGCAATGGCTCGTGGCAAAAAACCTGCACACTGGCATTAGTCGTAAAGCGTACCGACAGTTTGTGTTGTTAAAGCATAATTCAAATCTCTACCATGACAGCAATTTTAGATGACATTATGGATGAGCTGGAATTCCAAATGGTACGCGCCCGCCCGCACAGTATTGACTACCTTGCAAGCATTACGTATTTTAACCGAGAGGAAATTAAGGATATTTACAGACGTTTCAAACAGGTATGCGAACTTCTAATACTTATTATATAATAATTACTTTCATACTGTAGTCACAGTATGGATATATAAAGAAAAACAGCAAAAATGAGAAAATATTCAACCTCTTACAGAGTATAAATTGATGCACCCAATGATTCAAAATAAGAAATATTTAAAAATTTATCATTGCTTGCAATATAATTGGGAAATTTGAAATAGTTGTAAAGAAAAATGCTAGAATTTTAAAGCAGAATCATAACTATGTGGCTAAGCCTTAAAAATTTAATTTCGGTCTGAGTGAACCTGTGCTGAAAAACTTCGGCTATTGATAGCGCTGATTGCTAGCGCCCATCCATGGTTTCTACATACAGTGAAATTTTCAAAATCAGGGTCAAGATGGTGGGGTAGAGGAGGTAATTACCCCTAATATCAACTTTTGAAAAAAAGCCTCTGCAATTTTATAATGTAAGAAGTAAGAGTAATATTAATTAATTAATTTTCTGCGTAATAAATGTAACTTGCTTCTCTTCTCCTATACAAAATTCGTTCAGCCTCCGCTGCCTCTAGCTGTAGGTAAGGCAATGTATATATATTTTAGAAAATGAATTAAGCCACGACATTTTATCACCTTTTTCTAATATATTGAAACCAATTAAGGTTTCATAACATAATTAATATTAAATCTTTTAGGAATTCAATTCTACGGAACTGCTACTCATATTTTTTAAATGTCATTCTGAATTTCTTCTTAGGCAGGACTTGTAAACTTGTTTATGCGTTGCATATTTGTATAAAACGTTTCAAAAAAGGCCTATTAATTGGAAATGGAAATAGTTTTCCAAAATGCTTTAGCAAAATTTTAATGCGTCATGGCCATGAAATTCCGCACTTCAGTAACAGCTCCGTATTGGTCACGTCCCGATTTCAATTTTTCAGAACCGGCTCAGTGTCGTGAGATTTTGGTCTCGTTTTTATTGGTCTCATTTCCCGTACATCTAATTCTGTTCCCGTATTATAATTAAGTGAGCTAAAATAACGCATTAATAATCGAATTGAATATTGGATGAAAATATTAGAGACATATTATAACTTAGTAATTATAATACGTTGTATATCATATAAAATTACTATACTAAATTTTGTTCCCGACCAGGATGAAATTAAAAAGTTTGCTGCGGCGATCCCATTCTGTCCCATTTCGTATTTTGCTTTCTAGTACCTGCAATGACACGGCCCCGGCGAGCTCTAAGCCCATTGTAATATAATTTTAAAATCACTTCTCTTTGATTACTTACGTAATTAGGTAATTACATATGTAGAATGTTATTTATCACTATTTGATGACAAACAGAGATGGGCATGGGGCTAAAAGCTTGTCACGAAGTCTTAGATCCGGCTCATATTCACCTGATCCATTTAAATTAATACCAATTGGCCCCATCTTATGCCCGTTTTATAATTCTGCAAAAAATGTCTCTTATTTTCCGGCTTACTAGTTCAAAGTAGTGATGGTAAAGTCTTACAATAAAATTTATACACTGAACCTGAAAATCTTAAAATGCAAATTTATTTTTTAACACATGCTTATATATTGTATTGCCTTTACTGCATTTGGGCTAATGTGCGTGCAATATCTCGGCCCATGTTCATTTTTGAGCTAGAAGAAAATATTATGATATGATATCAATTCGCTATCACTATCATTATTTACTCAAGGAGCTAATGGTGCAAGGTTGAGGACCTAATAAAAAATTTCCTAATATGGCAATGTGTATTCAACAAATATATGAGCAGAGTAAAATTAATCAAGCAAAGTTTTTAAGATTTTCCAAAGCAATCCACTGCGGCATGATGCATATGTTTATATTCCTTCTCGGTTCATAAAATTATTTTCAAACCGGATATTTTGTAAGAAACAGAATGTGAAGCAATGCCCTTTGTAATTAAACTTCTTATAAAATCACAGCTAATGTCAACATCAAATCTCATATTTTGAGTACGCCATAGCATAAGATTGCAGAATTCATCGTTTCAAAATTTCTTTTAAACAAAAATATATCCCATTTCGTTGATGTCAATTATTGCATAGAAAAGCGTTTTACAATTCACAGAATTACGATTCCTGTAATTCTTTCCCTTGAAAGGGAATATGCTTTCTTCAATAAATTATAGATTGGAAGAAAATGCATCAACTGATATTTTTGAATTATTAAATACAATTCTTTTTCAACAAGATTTTATATCTGTTTAGTTGGTGCTTTATTCTAGAATTCTAACACTTGCTATAAATTCAATAGGTTTTTGTGGAAAATCAATGCAGAGTATTATTGAAATGAAAAAATCATTACAAATAATGAAATTATTATCTAAACATTTAGGAATGCCCAAATGGAATGCTAGATGAAGAAACATTCAAAACAGTATTTCAGCAGTTTTTCCCTGTTGGAGGTAGGTATCTTCATATGAATTCCTTGTAAAAAAATGCAATATTGGCAAATCTATGCACTTCAGAGGTAGAACTGACTTAGTAATTTCCAAGAAATCTCTTCTTGGCCTATTTATTGCTATCCTATATTACAATTTATATTCAAGATTTCGACACGATTTTTTTGTCTATCTGAACTCGTAAAACCACATCAATCTAGCAATAAGTTTATCTGGTAATTTAAATACCACCAGTAAGAAAGAGTACAATCTTGCGAAGTATTCATAAAAATCTGTCAGTATTGTACATAGTTATTNATATATGTATATATATTAGCGTTTAATTTCCATATTTTGGCCATGTTGAAAATATGCATTTGAGCAACCTGATGTGGTGCAGCTTTGCATAAAGGTTACTGTGCAAACAAAATTTTCAAATTGCTTGAACTTTGGATCCTAATAAAAAGAGATGAAGTTTTGCTCAAAAATTCCTGTAATTGGCGAATGCCCTGTTTCCAAATGTGTAATCTATTCAACTTTCGCGATTTTTTCCCCTCAAGACTAAAGTCTACAAATTATCATTAATAAAACAAATAATCAATTTTGAAGAAGTCATTTCGTTGATGATGACGTCACCATGGTATTTGCGAGATCCCTTGACGTTCCTTTTTCCAGATGGTTTAATTTTAAATGTTTTTTCATTAATAAGATGTGAAATTGTATTTTTTATATATTATAGATTGATACAGTTTTGATGAAATTCAAGCATTAATTATGCCACATGCAAAGCAATAATTAAGCGTTTTAACATAAAGCCTCTTTGTCAAGTAAGCAACAACATTACTTCTACATATCAGCAGGTGTAAGGTAAGGAACAATATTACAGTACAAATTTATAGAAGAAATACCAGTGAATATATCCTTGCTTATATGCATTCACAATCAATTGAACTTTGTAAAAATTTGATTGACAGTCGAGAGTCTGCTCAACTGACGCATCAATTACGTAATGAATTCCTATGACATTTTATCAATAATATTCTTTTGATTCAGTCTTCAAGCGTTTAAAATAAAGTAAAATGCATATACATATATATATATATATATATATATATATATATATGATCTTTTGCAAAATCAGGATATTGCATTATTTTTAGTTTTGTCTAGAATGACAAGGAAGCAGGCGCAACCAGAATAAGATTTCGGTAGGGGCATAAAATTGACAAAAAATATGTTGATAATTTTGGGTTTTTAGGAATTCTTAGATCTCTAAATAAAAATTCGCAAATTACTATCGCACAAGTTAAAATTAAGTACCTACTAAAACAAATATGTTGTGTTCTAGAAAAAAATCTTATATAATATTACTAATATTTCTTAAATTGTATTTATCTTAGATAAACATACTACATTTATTATTTTCCTGCTCCTATGCAAGCAGACACATTGTACAGTTAGTGAAAGTACGAAATTAGAAATGTTTTGCCTTACAAAAACATTCCCGTACTATTAATGTGGCTCAGCCTCTGTCCAAGTTGATTGCTTCTATTGATCACTTTTGATGAATTGCCATAATTTACTGCTTTTGATTTTTGCATTTTTCACAAAGTTCGGTTGACAAATTCGAGGAATTAGGTTGTATGTTTTATCAAACTAGCTTTGGCAACTACATTCAAATGCTTGATGCCTAAAGCATTTCATTAATACTTCTGCTGCATAAGAGGCCATTTACGATGTTTCCTTGTTTAAAAATGGAACTAAAATTTTATGAAATCTTATTGAGTTTGCAAAGAATGCCATTATTTTAGCATAAATAATCATTAATTGCAGTTAACTAAACCAAAATGAGAAACGTGTAACATTTTTTAACCACAATGCGTCGTAAACTTATCCATGATTCGAAAACATGAATACGCAAGTAGCTCAAAGCTGATTGTTGGCTCACAAATTTTCTCTTCGGTGAAGTGTACACAATAGAGAGTGATAATATGAGGTAAACATGGACCAGAAAACCAACCCGATCGGAATATTTTCTACCCGAATACAAAGCAAAAATTTAATACCCGAACCCTGTCCCGACCCAAAATGTTGACTTTGATTTCATGTTATGGATCTCTGTCCAATCGAATGGCCATTAACTTCATTCATTCTCTAATAGGAAAAAATAAATGTATGGATATAGTACTCAACATCTATCATTAGTCTAATATCAAGCAGTGATTAACACAAGCTTTTTAATAATCTAACTAATGTGTTTACCCGAACACTACTCGACAATTTGATACAACGAAATCGGCTACCCGATGTCAATCTGAATGCACACATGTTTTTTCATAGAGGGCATTTCATTTTATGAAATAGATTGCTTTATATCTAAGTAAATCAACATTTAAAATACTAAAAAATGATTGAAAAGTTGTTTTATCTAACATTAATACTGAATAACAGATGCGGAGAAGTGAGTGGGTTCTGCTATGTAGGACCAATATATTCGAGATAATAAAGCTTCTGAGGTGGCGCTCATGTAATCGTTAGCTTTTGCCTTGTGTAAATTTTCCCGTTGATATTCATGCAATATAATTGTCATTTTTTAAATAACATCTCCCTTAATATAAACAAATTTTATTTTTCAGAATATCCCTGCAAATCTTTTGGACCCAGAATTTACGTTTCTGTGAATGAAAATTTTTAGTAGATCATTGTGAACTATCATAAAAATTCACATATGGCCTCGTCAAAGTAGGTTTAATTGCACGGCAATACGTAAATTTGTGATAGATTTTGTAGAAATTTAGCTTGCCTCCTTTTGTTGTTATCAACTGAGACACCAAAACAAATTTATGGCTTTACTTTGAAATATTTTTTTCATTGATTTCGCATATTGGTATTTCGTAAGAGAGATTTTTTAAGCAAAAGCTATTGTCGAATTATTATAAAATTTTTAGTTTTTCACGTTCTTGCATTTAATGAAATTTTCCGATATATTTACGGTACATATATTTTTAAGGGAAAATCGAACTTCAATAAATGATAACAATCTTAAAAATGCAGAATGATATCATCAAATAATATAAAGACGGACATGAAGTAGATGTAGAGCACATATTCATGTTGATCCTCAATATCGTACACTTGCTGGTGCAGCAATTTTATATTTGTTAGGAGTGGGGTAAATAGGTCATAGCAAATTAGGAAAAGGTTCAGTTGGGACCGCGTTCCGTTCTGGTCCTCAAAATTGAGGTCCTGTCTGTGCAAGATTTTTCTAAGATTTTATGCAAAGTTCAGTAATTTATTATTTATATTTCAATAAAATTTATTTCTAAATATACATGATCAATACTAATAAAGACATAGATATTTTTATGGTAATATGTGCAATAAATATTTTAGAGTAAAAAAACACCAAACCTATTTGCCATACGCATATTAAATTACCAAAGCCAAGTTATTCTTTGCAGTTTGCCTAATCCAGTTAATTAATTCTTTCTAGTATAAAGACACAGCCGAGTTTTAAATTAGTTAGAAGATTCTTTAAAAGTTTTCAACTCTCCTTTATCTGGGATTTTTGTAGCAGTTATTCCTGAGGGGGGATATGCTCCCCTCCAAATCTCGGAATCAGTAGTTCCTATCAACACCAAATTTGGTGTGGAGATATTGTGACATGTCAGGAATATATGTCATAATCATTTTGCGACACGACAATTAATATGCAAATTATGCGCATATTAATTAGGCTATGTATCAAATTTTCTTAGTTTCTCATTATTGACATAAAATGTTTGAAATATTAATAAACAGGAATCAAGAAAAATGCATATAATGCAAATAAAACATACAAAATATTTAACTATAATTTTGCATTGAAATTTGCATTGGTTTCAATTTTTAGCTTTTATATACACTTCGTTATTTTTGAAGCTCTCAAGCAATATCGGTTTTTTATGGACTTTTTAAAAATCGCTATAGCTTTGTAACTCTTGACCCTATCTGCATAATTTTTGAATCAAAAGTAGCAGAACAAGTTAAAGAAAAAGTTAGGGTTATATCTAAAAATATGGAGGGGGTTAAATCAGCCCCTCCAGGATAAATATGGTTAACACTTAGCTTAGTATTTATACTAGTAATAGTAAACCTTCCGTTAGAAACTACATTTTTAAAGTGTGTATAGAAAGAATTCCTAGAGATTGAAGTATCTTTTCACTTGTCAGTTGCATCACGTGCAGCAATTGGTTTCCGAAACATCATTGAGCTAAAAGACAAAGAATATGCTGCATTACATTTTTCCTACAGGATTGGAAATTATTAAATCATTTCTTAAAGTTTTCAAAAAGCACCTCAACTTTTGTAGTGTGCTTAGATTACTAAGAAAATGTAAAGCACTCTATTAATCAATTTCATGGAGTGGTGTAAGAGTTTGGCCTCTCGACACTTTGATTAATTTTAATCGCCCTTTGCAAGCCTTACCTAGGAAAAATGTTTCAAATATTAGTGTTACGGTGAACTCATTAATAAACAATTAATAACTATTTCTTGAAAATGATAATTGACTCAAGTACATTATATGTTATTAATATTTAACGCTCTTAATCAAATCTGAAACTCATAAAGCTAAATTTACTTTATTTTTGGTACCTTAGCTTCTTAGTTGAATAACAAAATAAACAAACCATTGTTAAATTGATTCACAAATGAAGTTTATGTAAGTATGGTTATGTTGCAGATCATAGGTTTCAAAAAAGTATTAAAAAATTATTTATTTTACTTAACCAGATGTTTGTGCCTTTACAGGGGACTCAGTCATAGTAAAACAAGGATCAAATGACATTCAATAACATTTCATTATTACACAATAGGATTGTACACTTATGTGCCTGAAAGGGCTAAAGAGAAATCATTCCAGTCCGGCCGGTCCATTCGTAATTTATACGTTCTAGTCCTCTACCAGCTCTGTTTTGAACTGATACTTGTTTTGACTGCATTTATTTTGTTTCAAAAGATTTTTTTTCGTCTAATAGACTATCGCCTTGACAATTTTCTGAGAATGTCCATCTTACCCAATTTTCGAGCGTTTTACTCCACTTTGTCCTTGGTACTATTTTGCTTTTGGGACTCATTTCCCAAATATGAACACGTGTATTGTAGTATTTTGCATTTTTAGATTTAACACTGCTCGTGCCCGCCCTGCGCCTGTTTATCTTCCTATGCCCGGTACCCGCCCGTTGGAATTCACCGGGCGGGAAGGGTGGCCCGGTCCGCCCGCCATCTAAAACGTAAAATACTACAAAATTCAATCAAAATTCACAAAAGTACTATACAATTTTGTCTTTTAGTGAGAAATTTCTTACGACTCCTATACAATTTATTAATTCTATCAAAGATCATGCAAAACTGTGTCAATTTTACTTCACCCTACTCTATTTTGCATCCATGAAAAATTATGGTTACATAAACTTTTTATGTAAATTTAATTCGAAACTTAAAAAAGAGTCCCTATTGTTCGAAAGAAATTTGCAAATTTAAGCTATTTAATTGAGTACATAATTGAGTCAAGTAAGCTATACATTTAAATATAAGTTTTTTGCTTCAAAGTTTTTTAATATATCAGTACCAATAATTAATATAATCTAAGATTAGATTAGCTTGGAAACGTATTTAATAATAGCTTCTCTATCAACTAATATTACAAAAAACTCTAAATTTCAATAAATAACTTTGAAAGAGGAAGTTGAAATGGTACTCTGGTTTTTGAATTTCTTAGAAAATCATTGAAATAAAAATTAAAAAATATAAATTTTCTACCTATGTACAAAGCAACATTTGAGTACATAGCGTCAATATCTTAATAATATATATATATATATATATATATATATATATATATATATATATATATATATTTCATTTTGATTCATAAAGTTTCAAGAACAGAATGATCAGATTCAATTTCTCTTTTTTTCGTCTTGGATTTAAAAGTTTTGGTGCAGTAACTATAAGACCACCACCTCTGCAATTCATATTCTTAACAAAATTATTACGGATTGTCGGTTCTGGATTGAACGAATTTGGATTGATATCATTAATTAGCAAAGTTTCTGGAATAGTAAAAATTGAATTTTAGCCAAATTGAGTTAAAATTTTAAGAAAATGATTTCTATTAATAATAAGACTCAAAGCAAATTTATTGCTGTAAATAACAATAATAACATAATAATGATAAGAGTCAAAACAATTTATTGGAAAAAATCTTTGGTACAAGACTATAATCTAAAAACGATTTACAAAATTATAGTAACACATACTCCTTTTTAAAATTTTTTTAGTTAATTTCCATTTTAATTTCATCGTCTAAGTTATTCCAAATTTTAGTTGCCATGTCGTGAAAACTATTTGAATGTTTATCTAAGCATAAAAATTTTTGAGAACGTTCATTTAACTTAATATATTGTTTTAAAAATGAAAGAGAAGGTGTACTAGATTTACACTTAAATAATATTGATACTATATGCAGTTGAATCCTGTAATAAGGAGCTAATATTTTATATTGAATTCGATAGACGGATGAACTGTCATGTTCTTGCGCAAAATTAAGTGTTTTAAGAGACCAATTGAAAGTTTTAGACAGAAGTATGTTTCTAAAGAGAAATGAACAATATTGAAAACACTGGCGTAGCTACGGGGAGCCAGGGGGCAAGCCCCCCCCCNCCCAAAGCGAAGCCTCGCCCCCCTCTTTTTGGAGCAGAATGAACCTATACTATTAATATTGGTTTAGTTAAAAGATAAATAAATGGTCAATGGCCCTATTTAAATAACTTTCACACCAAATTTAATATGCAATTAACAAGAATTCCGCTACATTTATTTACCCGCCAAATCAACATCATTATTATGTGTTATTTTGCATCAAGCAGTTCATGCTGTTACACTTATATAAGAAACGTGGAGGCAGGCATAATTTTAGACTATTTTAGCAGCTGAAAGAGTTAGTAGCGGTAAACCAGACAAGCTCATACTGTGTCATGTGCACAACACGCAGCCCTGGTTGAGCGCGTTTATGAGCCTGCTATTGTAGAGGGGGCTCATCAATGCTAAACAAAAGCTGTGGAACATGGGCGTTAGTTTACTAATGCTTATGGCCAACAAGAAACATAGTTTCTTAGTCAGCCTTAATAATGGCTGCATATGGTTAGGTGAGACATGCAGTTATTATATTAAGGTCATGTATCTTAAAAGATTTTTCTCATTGCAACTTGAGCTGAGATAGCTAAGTATATAAAATAGACATAAGATTATATTTCAGTTGAAAGTTTGATAGTATTAACTAGTATTCCTATTACTACCATAAAGTGTTAAGAAATTGATCAATGACGACTTGTTATGTAGCTTCTTTAAAATATATTAAAAATTTTCATTGATTCTTTTAAAGCTGAGACGCATACTTATCTAAAACATTACGCAACTATTAAATTAAGCGAAAATTTTTGCTTAAAATAAAAAATTAAGCCTCACATACATAATATATACTAAATATTTACAAAACTGAATAATGTGCTGCACTTTTTTTCAAAATTTTAATTGATTCAGTTTATTGCCCCTCCTGATTTTTATTCTGTCTACGCTTCTGATTGAGAATGAGATAAACCAAAAAGAATTTATTAATTGTTTGTGATATATATTGGATACTTTTCACAGATGGTAAAGATACCTAACGCCAGAGCCATTTTTTAAATTTTAGTCATTAAAAATTGTTTGAAATTTAAATCATTATCAATCTCAACACCTAAATAATTTATTGATTCACTTTGCTTTATTGGTACTTGATTTATATTTAGTACAATGTTTTTTGTGAGATTTTTAAACGCCTTAGGCGAGAAAATTATAAATTGTGTTTTTTCAATATTTACTTTCAATTGATTATTTGAGAAATACTTTGTTAAATGTTCGATGTCATTTTGGAGAATTTTTGTAGCATTAAAGGCATTTACATTAGTACTTATGAGACAATTATTGTCCGCATATTTATAAATATTACTGTTTTTTATCTGTTTCGTTATATCACTTAGGTAGAGCGAGAATAGGATGGGGCCAAGAACTGTGCCCAGAGGTACCCCACGGTTAGTTGTAATATATTTTGATTTTGTGCCATTAAGTATAACTCGTTGCTGTCGATTTATAAGGAAGTTCATTATCAAATTTATAGCATTGCCATCAAAATTATAATGCATTAATTTGTCTTTCAATTTGTCAAACTTCATTGAGTTAAACGCTTTGCTCAAATCGAGAAGGGCAACGCAACTACATTTATTAGAAGCTAAATTAGATTTTATTTGCTGTGATATTGACAAAATTGCATCTTGAGTGCTAAACCCATTACGGAAACCAAATTATTTTTTCGAAAGGATATTTTTAGATATCAAATATGCATTTATTTGATTATTTAATAATTTTTCAAATAGTTTACTGAAAAGATGGCCAATGCAAATTGGCCAATAATTTTGTGCATTTAGAGGATCGCCTTTTTATATATAGGGCTTATGTCTGATTTCTTAAATATATCAGGGAATTCATTTTCAATAATACATTGGATAAATGCGAATAGAAGATATGAAAATGACGTTTAATAAAAAAGATTGGAAGATTATAGGATGCAATTGATTTATTTGTGTTTAAATTCTTTATTATGGTTTCTAGTTCATTTGCCTTTACGAGTCTAAAAGAAAAGTATGATTTTGCGGGGAATTTATTAATACTTGTCTTTCTCTTATATTGGGGAAAATTGAAATTGGCAAGTTCCTTAAATGTTGTATTTAGGTGGTCTATTATTCTTGTTATCAATACTTAATTCGTTAATTTCAGTTGAAATTCCTTTACATTTTCCCAAGATTTTATGAATATATCGCCATTTTTCTTTTGTATTGCTTAGTTTATCAAAGAACCTTTTCTGTTTTAAGGCAGATTTTTTATTTCTTAATTGTTTAATTATCTTCTTTGATTTTTCGCAATTAGTCCAATTAGTTGTTGTTTGCTTTGTTTTAGCGAGTTCAAACAATTCCATTAATTGCATTGTAAATTTCATTTGAGATATAATTAATCATGCAAGGTCCAGATTTTAATGTGTATATGTAGTTAAACGATATATTTTTCAAAAGGATTTCCATTATTTCGTCCGAATAATTTAGATAATCTCTTGCATAAATTATTTTAAAATTATTGGCTTTGGTAGTTACATTATTTATGTATATGCAGAGAGCATGGTCACTGAATGATTCAAACATTAAGGATTTAAAGTTAGTGTGAATTTGTTAGGAAGTAGTCAATTAAGTTGTTTTGTCTTGTTGGACAGTCAGTATTTATACAACGAAAATCATATGTGGCACAAAATTCTCTTAATGATTTTTTCTCAAGATTATTAAAATAATTTATGTTTTAATTCACCAAATATATTTATAGAATAGTAGAGACCACTCATTTCGGAAATTTCATTTGCCTTAAATTTTAGATAGTCAATATGATAATTTTTTTGGATTGTATGTGATATTAATCAGTTCTTTATGACATTTATTTTCAAATGCTATACTTTCTATCCAGAGTGATTCAAATATATTGTGGCTTAATTCATATTCTAATTTATGCACTGGTTTTTAAATATTTTGGGGCCAATATCATGAGTCCGCCATCTCTACCTAATCTGTTTTTTATGAAAATGTCATAATAATGTTGGTCAGGATTAAACAAATTAGGATCAGCGTCATGTTGTAGCCAAGTTTCGGTAATTAAGAATATTGCGTTTTGTCCTATTTTATTTATTAAACTTAAAAAGTCAATTCTGTTTGAAATTAGACTTCTAGCATTGAGAAATACAAATGTATAATTTTTGCAGTAATTTTTTAGTTTTATTTCTATTTGCAGTTCTTCTAGAATTGGTCCTGGGTTGAGTGTAATATCTCCTGAGAGCAGTAATCTTATGAAATTAAAATATTTATCGAGATTATTAGGAATAAACGTACGAGAATTTAACTGTATATGCGTAGAATATTAAAAGAAGAATTAAACATACGATTTTAAGAAGATTGCCGTTTGTTTTTTCATAAATTTTGTAGCAAAACTTGAAGAATGAACTTACTGAATTTAAGTGTTAAAAGTACCTGTTTCATTTAGATTGATATGAAGGAGTAGAGAGAAAGATGCGACGAGCAGTTACAGCTTTTGAATAGGAAACATTTGCTAGACTATGAGATGGATTGGAGATTTCGTGGGATCTGATGTAGGATTTGAAATTGCAGATCATGTGAGCTAGACCTTGACGAGAAAGATGTATTCCATCCCTAGCAAGAAGTTTGTCATTGATGTGACGAAGAGCATGCAAAAAGCTTTGGAAAATAGGAATCACAGAGAAATTGTTCACAAATAAAGAGTGGATGACTCGGTTGAACTCTTGAATTATGAAGTTTCTTTGAATATTGAAATTGTGACAGACAGAAGTGATTTCGAGAACGTAAATGACGCGACGTGTGAATTGACGACGCACTTCTGAAATTAGCCTGCTTAACTTAGATTTGAAAGATTGAGTGTCAGTGGAGTTAAGAGCATCTATAAGGCCGGCATTGATTATGATGGAGTTGATGTGAGTTTTGGAATACGAAGAGATTTTGGCCTGGATATGAGTGGATTGTATTCGTCTGATTTGGAAGAAGATTTTGAGAATGAGCATACTTCAGAACGCTACTGCCAATTAGAAATGTAGCAGTGCTAGGTTTAATAGATTTGACGTAGTTAGATTTTGACTTCGGTTTATGTGATTGGGAAGTTTCCTTAAAAGATTAATATTGACGTGGTGTAGGAGAATGACGAATCCTTGAGGTAGGAGTGACTGGACTGGAGATGCAGAAGTAGTAGCTTCTGCAGTGAGGACATTTTTTTGAGAGGACTGAACACACGCATCAAAGAGAGTAGGGGTTTCGTCTTCAGAAAAGAGCGCAGTATTAAAGAGATGTAAGAGTGCCTCAGCAGCGAGGTCTTTGTTTAAGTTAGCACACATCTGATGCAGCGGCGTTTTCTTTTTATCTTTAATAAAAGAAGCCGCTGCATCGAGGGGCATAATTCCGCTGAACAACTTGCTGATTACAGCATCGCGGAGAGCACAAGAAACCCAACGGTTCTCTTCAACACCAGCCATAATAATAATAATATTAATAATGATAATAATAATAATAATAATAATAATCATAATAATTATAATAATAAGAGTCATAAGCACTTTAATTCATTGAAAATTCACAAAGTATAGCTTGAACAAAAAACGTTGATCGACAAACTACAATATTGAGGTCTGTTCCCATGCATGCAATTTTTTTGTTGTGCCTCTTCTATTTTGATGACACAGGAGATTGTGTTTCAATTTGAATATTTTTGGCGGACCTTATTTCGATATCGAGACTGTTCCAATATTTGATAGTATTAGATATAAAGGAATTTTTTCACATTTTATATTTGAAATTTAATGGTCTCGAGTTGAAGTTAAATGATTGAGCACCTTGATGGAGGCCATATAATTCATCATACAGTGCTCAAAAAACAAGATCTGACAATTACTGAAGGGTAAGTAATTTCATTTGTTATGAAGATTTAATTTGCTCCGACATAATTGTAAATCATTATCATTATAATTAATGTTTGTTCGCTAGATGGCAGAACGATGCAGTAATGCCATTATTGAGATAATGTCGCACCATAATTGTCTAAAAGAAACGGAGAAAATATTTTTTGAAAATTGAAATAAAACTTTAATATAATGCATATATTATATAAAATAAAATAATAATTTTTCGGAAAAAATGTGGAATTTTAATGTTATTGTTGGTTATAGTTGACAAAGGAATGGTAATTATTGGCCATTAATCCCATTAATGAATCATTGGTTGTGGAAAAATGCTGGCTATTTCGGTTTGATGTTTTACAATATTACATCAACTTTTATATTCAATTCACTAATTACAGAACTCAGTGCATAAACAAAAAGTTTGTCGCAACAACATTCCATTGAAAATACCATTTGCAAAGTCTCAAGTTAAACATAAAGTTCCAAGACATTTTTTCACATTGCAATAATTTTTTTAATAATAAGGATTTCTAAATATCCAAATACCACTGTTCTATGCTTAGCCAACGGCGTTATCACTGATCCTAGGTATTGAAATAATTAGGAAGTTTTTGCATAAAACAGATTTTTCATTGAAAATATTTCAGCACAAGAACAATTTTATCACAAATTTTAACCATAGCAGAACAACACACTTACCAATACATCAGAAGTTATTGAACATTGATGGGGCAAAAATTAATAACATCATTTACGAGCATTGTTGCAATTTAGACCGACCTCATAATTTGATGGTTTTTCTTACAACCTATAAATTTGATCCAAATGAAGATTTAACACTATTTCATTTTATAGTTAGGGTCATGAAGTGTCTATTTTTATAAAACGTATATTAATAACCGCATTTTTGGCATTGTGGTTAACCTATGTGTTTCTAGAATCATTCAACAAATCATCAGAAATTAGTATACATTTAAAAATTTTTTATCATTTTTATTTTTTCCAGGAAACTGCTCTTAATCAGGGAAAGATTGGGCATTACTTAAGCGAGAACATGAGAGTTGGCATGCAAATCTGAACATATTGATTATGAGCATTTAAATTACAAAATATTTTATGAGCATTTTGGAACAATTACTATAAAGAGATTTAGACATCTTGTCAAATTGACATAGAATTATGTTGAAGGGCGCAGGATTTGTCCTTTATGCTTCTTTAAAAAATACTTTCTAATGTATTAAATATAATTTCTTTGCTTCTTGCGTGTATTTTGTTAATACATATATTGATGTGGTCATTTCTTTATGACGATTTTTTGATGTGAATGAAAATTTGATCTATTTTTTAAACTATACAAGATTTTTTTACATTTTTATAAAGAATGCCCCTGCCCACAAAGAATTCTTCCAGTGGTCTATATATTGGCACACAGAGATGGGACGGGTCGGGTCGTGTTGGGGTACAATAATTTGGATTCGGGTCGGATACACTCATGGAGAAGGTTTTGTTGGGTAATTGTCGGGCATGATAAACTGGATAAAATGCATTATTGTTTTTACGCTAACTTGAATTATTTTACGTGTCCTTTAGTCTCGCAGAAATAAGCATACGTAACCTAAATCATCAAGAGACAAAGGAACGGTAATACATATTACGTTAATAGTCCTTCATGCCATTGGCCCCACTAATGACGTTTAAGGCCCGATTCACACGAGAATATTTTTGGAACAGGGTTTTGCAACATAAATTTTGAAAGATTTCGTCATTCGAGACAAGAAAATTTGACGTCACTCAATTCTAGAACAAACCAGAGATCATACAAGACTTTCCCAGAATGAGTAAACTGGCGAACAAACTTTTTTGTATTCTAGCCCTAGCCAGCAACTTGTGAAAGGTTCTTTTCAGATGCCTCAACGATACTTGAAGGGCGACGTCAACAACTTTCTCCATCAACTGTTGACGATTTTTTACGAGGAGAAAGTTTGCACTAGCAGCATTTTTTTAATTTTACTGCTATTCTGTTTGCATTTATTTGTTTGTAATTCATGTACATTTTTATATTGAGCATTTACTTTTCTTCGGGTCATGTCGGGAAGGTGAAGTGATATCCGGGTCGGGTAAATGAATCAATAGTCGGTTCGTGTCGGGTGCGGTTGATCAAATAGTTTGTCAATTCGGGCTGGGTACAATTCTTTAATTGAATACCCATCACTGATGTGCTCCCACGAAACAGCAAACATTGGTGCCAAAAATTATCTCAGCCTAAACGTATTTGAAAGTAATAATTATTTTTCATTGTAAATTTTGATTTCTTTAAGATACTTTGAAATTCTTGTCATTATTAATATCAGAGAAGCAGAAAGTCTAAGGACAATAGGAGCAACTACTAACATCTGCTATTCGTCGAAGCACACTATGCCCAATATCCTTGCCAACTCACATTCAGATCCTAATATTCTCAAATATACAATCAGGCTCTGAGAAAAATTTTTGATCGAGAACGTGGACAAAACTGCTTGTGTAGTTAAAGTTTCAATATGTAATTTAGAGTTAAGCGGCTTCAAAGCTAAAATAAATAATTTTATTTAAATAGCTAATGATTTGGAAGAGCTTGGAGTCCCAAATAATGAGAATTATAGTAATTTAAATTACCATTTCAAATACCTATATCAAATATTTCAGAGTAATGAACTTCCACTTTATGTGCAGAGAAAAAGAGAAAGTCATCGAGAGCCTGACCCATCGAGCTCTATCTATAGACCTACTTTGACTCTTTGAAGCATTAAATTCAGAAAAACCTACTCTTTGAAACATTTTTGCTTCATATCAAGCCTTCGCTTACTGTCTCTAAGATTCTTAAATAAAATTGAATTTCTTCAATTATTTGAAACTATTTTGTTATTGTGAAAAACATTAATATCTTTAATAATTATGTAATTTTCTTGAATTTCTTTAATTATTTTGTTGCAAATTGAATTTTCCTTAAACTTTTTCCAAAACTTCGAGTAGGGTTGATACATTATTATAGATATAGTAAATATATTTAACTTTAATTGACAGCTCATAGGCATCTTATCATAGAACATGTGTAAGAATATTTAGAATCAAACCGATTTTGCCACGACTGTTTATCAAAATCTGAATTAGCCGGACCAGAACACGACTCTTCTCCACTCTACAAGACATTGGCTTCCGGGTATATTGACGCAAATCGCTCTTTCGATCGTTTCCTTCAAAATCTAATTCAGTGTTAGATTATAATGGCCTTATTAATTACCAAGCTTTGCTTAAAATCCAACAGCGAATCGTTGCAAGTAGCTGCATATGTATATAATTATAAAGAAGCTTATTCCAAATTTATTATGATCAGGCCTTACAATTGAAATGATGAAAGCATGTCTAAAATATCAATTTAAATTTTATTGTATTCACGCATTTTATGCTATTTCGCAAAGAATATATAAATATTAGACTATTTCGTAAAGATATTTAAAAATGAAGAAATTGTAGAATAGCCTACAAGATGAAATTATTTCATTGTCTGCTTGCTTGTAGAAATGAGTACAAGCAATCGACTTTGTACATGCACATTTACATGATTGCGGTAAAATATTAGGCAATTAACAATGACGATAACAGAGTTGGATAATTTCAAGCCGGGCCGGTAATTGATCAGTAACAGCAAAGAATATCCGGTTTCTTGCAGGCAAATTTTATTTGTATATATATATATATATATATATATATTTATATAAATATATGTGTATCTGAATATATACAGATATAAGCTGTTTTAATCTAAAAAATTACACATAATTTTACAAAAACCTGAAATCTCACAACGCAAATTTCAAGCTATTGTGACTATATTTCTGCTGATAAAAAAAATTTTATATTCTCAATATATCAGTTGTTTGGAGAATTTTAATGTTTATTATTTTCATTGAAATAAAATTTTGAATGCCTTAGTTCGCTTAGTTAGGTTATATTTGTATTATAATTATAAAATATTAAACTAAATAATGTAACATATTAAAAATCATTATTATGGTGCACATTGCTATGGTATTTAGCATTGAAAAATAAATAATTAACAAAACAAACATGGGTACATTTTTTCCTTTTATTATAGCAACTTTCATATTTTTCAACAGCAATTTGTGTTTGAATGTTTTTTTGCAACCAAAAATCTCTCAAGTTTGTTTTGAGTGCCCGAACCAATATTAGAAAAATGATAGCCTTCGAACAGACTTATTTTAATGAAGTTTCTTAAATTTTTTAGTGTAAATCTAGCAGATTAAATTATCATTTTTATAACAAATTCTGTTAACGTGATTAGTTAGTTCCATAAAAAAACAATAAAATTTTCTCAAATCTTAGATTTTCCCAAACTAAGCAAAATCTTTTTTTTCTTATCACAAAAAACATGAAATAGCTTTTGAAATTTTGCCCAGCTCTGAAGTATACTCGAAAAAAAATAGTTCATGAGTTTAATAATGTACTACTATAGTTTTAATTAATGAATTGCAATGACCAATGTGTTTGCAAAAACCAATCGCAATAAATTGTAGACCTAAGGAAACTTGAAACCGCTAATCTTAAAATAATCTCAAAAAATAGAGTTGGTAACTTTGTAGGAAGTATTTCTTTCAAAATATTCAAGTAAATTTCTGAAATTCAATTTATGTATAAATGCAAAGCTCCTACATACAATTAATCACTTCAATAACGTATAGGAATTGCAAAATATATTTTTTCATCATTGAAAATTTCGCGCAGCTTTACAGATATGATTAAGTTTGATTTGGCAATGAGAGTGATTGCGGCATTTGGCTTTTCCATTTGCGCATATTATTAGAATACAAAATAACTATAGCGCTTAACTATATGTCTATATACATATACATGTATAAAAAAATATTGAATATTGTATTGAATGTGAGATCATTACATGTAAATTGCTTTTTTAAGGAAACCACGATGTTTTTTCAAGAAAATCACAAGAATTACAGTGGTGGCCATAAAGGTTCGCACACCTCGAAAATATTATCCTTTTATAAATTTTCATAGGATACAATGGTTTTTCTTAGGCAACTTAGGCTATTATAAATAGTTCGTAATCAATGCTGACCCATTAAATGATAATGACGTTTTTCTTACAACATTTGCCTGAATGCTTTCGATTTCAAAATATTTGGTTTGGACAAAAAGCTTCGCACACCTGCCTGTTTTGAACAATCAGACAAGTTACAAACAAAAATTTTGTTTTTTTACAAAGTTAATAATTAATACTTTGCATAGATGTCAAAAACCGGATTTATATGACCTGGGAGAGATTTCTTCAGATTCTCAATGAATGATTCTGGAATGTTCCGAAAGTTCTCTTGAATTGCCTCCAGTAATTCAGAAATGTTCGCTGGATCACTTTTAGAAACCTTTATCTTCAGCTCAGCACAAAAATTTTCAATTACATTTAAATCATGTGACTGAGAAGGGCCAATTATTCAAGTTTGGGACTGTAATTTCTTCAAGAAATATCGGATGTCTGTGCGAATATCCATGTTGCCATCAGAGAAGACTAGTTTTCATTTTACAGAATATTTGATATACTTATTCTATGACACTCCCGCCTCCAAACTTTACAGTTTTAAAGTGTATATGATGTGTCCTCTTGAAACATTACGTGAGTTGTTCTACACCATTATAGTTCAATGTTGGACTCATCAGTATAAAGGATTTAATTCTAATCACTGCTTGCCATCTTAAGAAAATAGTGATACCATTTTACTTTGAAACTTCGTTGCTTCAGCGACAGTTTGGGGGCATTGAGCTGCAACTCTGACTACGAGATAAGCACTATCGAGAATCGTTCGGATATTTTGATTGGTAAATTCACTGCCTTTGATCAAATTCTACTGAAGCTCAGGAGCTGTAACCATGGATTTGACTTTCCACATTTTATTTAACGTGCGTTTCGGGTGTTGGCCAACATTTGACGAACGTCTTAGACATTCTTAGGCTGCTTTAAAATTATTGACAAAATCATGAATAATTAGCTCTGTTCGTTCCGACTTCATTCAAAATCTGTCCAAGTGACGCAGCAGCAAGATGCTTTGAAATAATGACTTTGTATATAACTTGGAGATAGTTGCTACATGCATGATTAAATTAAATGACCTGTCGAAAACAATACTGATTTGCAGTAATCAGTGAAAAAGTTAAGCAAATAAAGTTGCAGAGAAAATATGGAAGAAACCCTTGTGTGCGAACCTATTTGTCCTGGAGTGTACACTTGTTGAAAATAGAAACATCCAAATATATTGTAACATTCTAAAATATCAGCTTCTAGAAGGAGCATAACATTCATTCAACGTGCGAACCTTTATGGCCGCCACTATATATTTTAAGAAGTTTTATGTCCAAAACTCCCAGCTAAGATCGCACGCTTACACAAAATTTAGAAAAAAATTAAATAGTATGAATGTTTTTTTAAATAAAATGAATTATATTTTTGAATAAAAATTAAGATGACAACCCGTGAATTGATTAAGTTTTTTCGATTTTTCGAGTTTCATTAAATATAACTTACTTAGAAAGCTTATTATCAACATCTTCAACGCTTTGGTTATTGGGGACCTGCTCCATACAGGCATGAGTACGTCCGCTTCCAGAGATTATTCGTCATATCAAGAAACAAATCCCAGTTGTAAACTATTAGGTTCAAACCACTTAATAATAGCGATACACATTTCGCTTATCGCTATTGCTAACGCTTGCGCTTAATAATAAACAGATAAGAACAGTTTCATCAATAATTTTGAGAATAGAAGTAAATGGACGCAGATTTCAATTGTCGATATGTTGTCAGTGAATATATTAGTTTTTGAGCTTAATTCCTCAAAGCAATTACATTTTTATTCCTTAGAACCTATAAAAGCAACGTAGAAATCATTCTTAATTCACTTTTCAAATTACTCCCCTACAACAATAACGCTTTGTTGCATTGAAATTCGTTAATTATGAATGATGTTTATTGAAGCGTTCGCCAATAGTATGAACTCTAGAAGGCTACGGTTTTGATTCCACAACTTCTTTCTACAACTCCGCAAACAGCTGTTACTCATGGATTACTTACCAGGATGTGTGGTAGTTTTCTATAACAGGATTCGACACATATTCAGGAAACAAAATGACATGATGTTTATAGGTCAGTTGCTTCAAACATAATTAACATATGTATTTTGACATTTATGGTCACAACGAAATATGAAATTCAAACATATTATGATACATTGCTTTAACATTTAGATAGTATTTGTATACAAACCTTGAGCT
Source organism: Hofstenia miamia (assembly GCA_900660155.1). Lineage (NCBI taxonomy): Eukaryota > Metazoa > Xenacoelomorpha > Acoela > Hofsteniidae > Hofstenia > Hofstenia miamia. The sequence continues at coordinate 24,944 of CABFPE010001663.1, forward strand.
TATTATATATATATATATATATATATAT
>CABFPE010001664.1:0-24952 GCA_900660155.1 Hofstenia miamia
GGTTCCAATTGGAGAATTTCAAAAAATCCAACTGGCGATGGCTGAAAATGAAACAAATTACGCAGCTGGACCCTCAGAAAGAATTGCCAGACTTATTTAAATACTTTTCAACGTTTGTTATTGTGCTTGTAATTTTTTTGTATGTGTAAGAAATATCAATAATTATTTTAATTACAATTAAATAGTATGTGATACATAAAAATATGATATTTACCACATCGCTAGAAATAATGCAAAGTTGGTATTTAAACATTTTTATTATCTATATCTATTCGGAAAATCATTCACATTTATAAACTCAATTTTAAATGATAGCCTTACACTTATAAATTTTGAATTAAATTTAATTTTTTACTTAATGCATCATTTCACAAGTAGAATAAAAAAAATTTTAATCTTTGACTATATACCAATATTGTTTTTTGAATTTTTTATTTATATCAATTCGGAAAATCATTCAAGCTTACAAAAACTCAATTTTAAATGATAGCAATAGATTTATAAATTTAATGCGAATTGTTGTCTGACAATTTTAAAATATGTAGTAAGTTCGGAAACATGTCAAACTATTTTATTATAATATTTTCAATGTTCGCTTTACCCTTAAAAAAATTTATTAATCAAGCTTTCAGCAATAGAATGATAATAATTCGAATCAGATGAAACTTATACATTATAACTCTAATTTAATGCGAATTGTTGTCTGACAATTTCAAAAAATATGTAGTAAGTTCGGAAACATGTCAAAATATTTTATTATAATATTTTCAATGTATGCTTTACCCTTAAAAAAATTTATTAATCAAGCTTTCAGCAATAGAATGATACTAAGTCAAAACAGCATAAACTTATACATTATAACTCTAATTTAATGCGAATTGCTGTCTGACAATTTTAAAATTTGTAGTAAGTTTGGAAACATGTCAAAATAAACTTTAATTTAATGCGAATTGTTTGATAGCCATACATTTATAGTATTCTATTTAAACTAATTTTTTTAATTATTCAGGTATTCGTAAAAATTGTATTCATCTAGGCTTAAATATCGATGTTTAACTTGAAATACATGTGAATCAATATTAAGATGAAATTTGTACTGATTTTTGAATTATTATGAATTCGGAAGCGAGTTCTAATACGTAAATGTATAGTTTTAGCTGTATTGTGTACTTGTAAAAATTAATTAATTAATATAGCTTTTATCTAAATACTTATTGTAAATTCAAAATGGATGCAGCATATTCAATTTGAATTGAACTACAAGTACAAAAGTTATTTTTTAAGAGTAAAAATAACATTATTACAATTATAAAAAATTATCTTTCTATCATGAACTAAATATCTTGCACATTTACATTGAATAGCAGTCAAGCGATTTTAACAATGCGGTAGTCCCAATTCAGAAGGCTACTGCAAAGTCAATTTTGACGCTATATGCATAAAAATTACATCATTCTCTAGCTAATCAATAACTCTATGTGAAATATTTTTTATTTTTTTGGATATATCATTTCGCATTCCACCGCATCCTCCAATAGGATTTGTCAATTTTACCACTTCTCTTATATTCGATTATTATAATTTATAGGGTAGACTATCTTTGGAGACCTATAGCTCCATGAATTTTAATGAATTGCAGACTTATTTAAATACTTTTCAACGTTTGTTATTGTGCTTGTAATTTTTTTGTATGTGTAAGAAATATCAATAATTATTTTAATTACAATTAAATAGTATGTGATACATAAAAATATGATATTTACCACATCGCTAGAAATAATGCAAAGTTGGTATTTAAACATTTTTATTATCTATATCTATTCGGAAAATCATTCACATTTATAAACTCAATTTTAAATGATAGCCTTACACTTATAAATTTTCGAATTAAATTTAATTTTTTACTTAATGCATCATTTCACAAGTAGAATCTAAAAAAATTTTGATCTTTAACTATATACCGATATTGTTTTTTGCATTTTTTATTATTTATATCAATTCGGAAAATCATTCAAGATTACAAAAACTCAATTTTAAATGATAGCAGTATATTTATAAATTTAATGCGAATTGGGGTCTGAAAATTCTAAAATTTATAATAAGATGAAACTTATACATTAATAAACTTTAATTTAATGCGAATTGTTTGATAGCCGGTATTGATTAAGACAATAAAATAATGTAAGCATCAATTTCGCATAAATTTTTTAGATTTTATAAAATTTGTTGTTTCTACTTATCAAATAATTACTAAAGTCAAAGTTTGAGTTTAAATAAAATTATACAAATGTACGGCCAACACATAAAATGTAATTTCAGAATGTTAGAATGTATTTCGGTATTGATTAAGACAATAAAATAATGTAAGCATCAATTTCGCATAAATTTTTTAGATTTTATAAAATTTGTTGTTTCTACTTATCAAATTTTGTTTTCAATGTACACATAACTTCTTAGATGTTACAAATTCAATATTTTATTTCAATTGAATCTTTCACTTAATATATCATTTGATGAGTAGAATTAAGAAACCTATGAGATCATTAATATTAATCCGAAGTTCGTATTCGTAATAGTTTTATTCCTTATATGAATTGGAAAAATCATTCAAACCTTTGTAAATTCAATTTTTATGCTGGACGAATATAAAAATTTTCTTATTTCAATTCAATCTTTCACGTAATATATCATTTGATGAGTAGAATTAAGAAATCTATGGTATCATTAATATTAATCCGAAGTTCGTAATATAAATTTTTTATTCTATGAATACAACTTAAATATCATTCGATGCGCACTGAATATCTCTATGATAAACTTTTTTATTTTTCGATTTCATTTATTTTTACTATTTTTAGAGAGATAAATGCGATCGATAAAAATAGTCATATTATTACATAACTTTCTGTCAGCAAATGCAATTCCTTTGTCCTTGACCTGTCTACAACCCATCGATTTTAACAATGCGGTAGTCACATTTCAGAAGGCTACTACAAAGTCAATTTTGACGCTATGGGCATAAATAATATACCATTCTCTAGATAATCAATAGCTCCATGTGAAACTTTTTTTATTTTGCGCATTTATCTATACTGGTTGCACAGTATTGGCTAAACAAATTATCCATTTTTCACTTTTGTAAGATTCGATTAATATAATTAATGGAGTAGACTAACTTTGGACACATATTGGTCCATGAGTTTTCATAAAATCGAAACAGTTTTCACACTAATTGATGCGTGCTGAATAGCTCTATGACAAACCTATTTTTATTTTTAACTCTTTGAAAGGATTGCAAGACTGATTTAAATAATTTTTCAACTTTTGTGCTGGTGAACATAGTTTGTAGTTATTTGTATGCTCAAGAATATCAGGTATTATTTTAATTACAAGTAAATATTATGTGATACGTAAAAATAACATATTTACCACATCTCTAGCATTAATCCAAAGTTGGTATTTAAACATTTTTATTACCTGTATCAATTCGGAAAATCATTCACACTTTTAAAAGCTCAATTTTAAAAGAGAGCCGTACATTTATAAATTTTGAATTAAATTTAATCTTTCACTTGATGATTATGCTACCCTAATCCAATGTAATAATGTCGGTTTGCTAAGTAAGGAATTAGATATTCACAATTTCAATAGTACTTAAATTAATTCTGAAACATTTTTTCATATATTAAAATTTATTTAGTATTTTTATTGTCGGACATCTTACAGAATGTGCCATTTTTAAAATTTAAATATTTATTGATATTCAATAAACGTTCTATGCATAACCCGGATCTAGTCCTCATGTATAAATAAAAAAATGCTATTTTGAAATACCGATATATTTATTGTAAACTACTAAAACTATACAATTTCAATTTCGTAGATATCTGCTTATTAAATGAAAGAATTTATAGTTCACATATGTAGTGTTATATGCTATTTAGTGCCAACACAATTTATATTGAAATATATTATCTGAAAATAGTTCAAGCTATCTAAATGAAATTTTGCATGTACTCCGTAGATTAAATTATAATTATGGTTCATTAGTTCAAACAGACACTTATTGTTATAAGCAGGAAAATGTATTAATGTAAGCCTATGCTAATTTTTTTAAGTATATTAAAGAAGTGGGAAGGATATGGATCCCATTCTATTATTGCAATTATTAAATATAAATTAGCTTAATTAATTGAAAGCATCGGACATTTAAAATAACAAATGTGAATTTCTAGATATTGGTGTAATACTTAAATTATCAAATTACTATAAATTTAAGGCAAAATTAATATTTATATCAATTCGCAAGCATTTCAAAATTTAGTTTCAATGTACACAACTTTATTACCAATTTAGTAGTAGATATTATAATATTCATTTTCTATGTACATGTATATGCATATTTTTAAATAGAGTTCAATTACAAGTCTAAAAAGTTTATATTTATTTGTATTTTTAACAATAATTACAAAAGTTTATAAGAAATGTTTTTTCGTTTGGGCTAAGCCTCTAAGAATGTTTAAATGTTCGGACCTTTTAAAATGTATCCCATCCTTTAGAAAATTTTTTCGAATCGTAAGGAATTTTGAGCTGTATATGACAGTATTGCCATTGCAATTCTTTTGCAAAATTTCATTAAAAATCTTTTGCCTCTCTTTAAGTTCATCCTTCACTGCCGGTATTTTGGATATAATGATTTTTTTGCAATGGACGAGCAGGCTCTTTATAGCTTCTTTGACATAGTATTCGAAAGTCGCTGCTGATCCACTTCTGTATACATCATTTGTTCCAATAAATATGATAATCATTTCATATTTATTTTTTGGAACATAATTGACCAAATGTTGGAATCTTCTCCCACCCCTGGCATCAATCTCGGTGTCCTTTATAATAAATGCTGGTAGTGACGCACACGCACGTCTGAGATTTGAAGCACCTAATATCAATGTTGAAGACATTCGGCAAATGATTATCCAAATGATTTATTGACCTAATATATATAATAGCAATTTTGCGGCTATGCTTTAATCTCAATCTTAGATTGTTCAAACCGGAGCCATTAAAGAAAGCGGGACCTTAGAACGTCACGGGAATGAGCATGAGCCACATGATTAGGATGATTTCAACAATTCAAAGCGGGGCCCTTAAAGAAAGCGGGACCTTAGAACATCACCGGAATGAGCGTGAGCTACGTGATTAGGTCAAAAATTCAAAGCGGTGCCATTAAAGAAAGTGGGACTTTAGAACACCGCAAGAAAGTTATAACATTATAATTTATGTGATGGCCATACATTTGTATTTTTTTAATTAAACTCTAACTAAAAGACATGGGTCACATTGAAATTTCATTTGATGCATGATATTAGTAGAAAGAACATATTCATTAATTGTATGATAAACATTGTTACTACTTATATCAATATGGAAAACGATTCAAAAATGCTAAAAAAAATTTTATTCTGTAGTAGTGAATTTAAAAAATTTTATTTAAGCACTAAATCAAAAATTATTATTGTATCATGAATTTAATATCTTGCGTATTTACAGTGAAGCATATAACTTTTAATAATATGCAGTAGTTCTTATTCCTGGTCTGACCAAGATCCCATTTAGAGTAACTTAATATAAAATTTATTGTGTTCGCCATATCAATGAAAATTTTTTATCTAACTTCTTTAATTAATTTATGTGAAAATTTAAATGCTTGAAACAGTCAAATATAATGCGAATTTTGTAGTGAACATTTAGATAACTCTTATATATGAAAATTCAATTTAGTTGTACTCAAAAATGAAAACAAATGCACCATAGTTGGGTTTCAAAAATTAACTATTATAATACTTTATATTTTTCCCGAACTCTTAGGAACATTAAATTTTCTTTAAGTTTCGACAAATTACTATCATAAGCTGCTGATTACCCCATTTCTCCGCGAGTTTTGACCTTATGGATTAGGTTTATATATCAAAATGTTGACAGTTATTAGCTCAATGTGAAACTATGTTTTATGTTTGAGGTTTATCCATTCTCATTCAATAGCATCGACCAATAGAAATTGTCAATTTTACCACTTCTCTTATAATCGATTATTATAATTTATAGGGTAGACTATCTTTGGAGACCTATAGCTCCATGATTTTTAATGCTATGGATACAGTTTAAATATCATTTGATGCACGCTGATTACTTCTACGACAAACTAATTTTTATTTTTTCGATTTCATCAAATTTTACCATTTTTAGAGCGATTAATGCGATCGATTAAAATTGTTATTTTTATTACATAACTTTCTGTTGTTTACCTGTCATTGACCTGTCCACAGTCATGCGATTTTAACAATGCGGTAGTCCCAATTCAGAAGGCTACTGCAAAGTCAATTTTGACGCTATATGCATAAAAATTACATCATTCTCTAGCTAATCAATAACTCTATGTGAAATTATTTTTTATTTTTTGGATATATCATTTCTCATTCCACCGCACCCTCCAATAGGATTTGTCAATTTTACCACTTCTCTTATAATCGATTATTATAATATATAGGTTAGACTATCTTTGGAGACCTATAGCTCCATGATTTTTAATGCTATGGATACAGTTTAAATATCATTTGATGCGCGTTGATTACTTCTACAACAAATTAATTTTTATTTTTTGGATTTTATCAAATTTTACCATTTTTAGAGCAATAAATACGATCGAATAAAATCGTCATTTTTAATTCCCAACTAAATTTAAACATCGTTATCTCAGTACATATTTGTCCGATCGACTTTAAATTATATATCCTATTAATGACAATTAAATTTAGTTGGGTTTCAATGATTAACTATTATGTTATTGTATTTATATATTTTTCCCGAACTCTTAGAACATTTAATTTTCTTCGATTTTCGACAAATTATTAACTATCTGGAGCTGCTGATTACTCCCGTAGCGTCCCGTAGCGCTAAGCAGCTCATGAGCACTCATTGACCTGAAAACTCATTTTCGATATGACATCAGTTCGAAAGCATTCAAAAAATAGTTGCGTAGATTAGTGCTAATAAAATTTGAACAAAATTTGCATTAATATTAGGTATTTTTAATATATTATATTCACTATTTGATACATAGTGTGCTATAATGAGTAGTGCGCAATTTGTGGATGCAATTTTAAGCAATTATAATTTATGGCGCTTGACCACAAGCCAATCAACCAAAATTGCGGTGCTTAACTTTTAAGTTACGGGAACTAAGCAAACATTTCATTTGTAGAAATTGGTGGTTTATCATCCCAAACAATACTGAAATACATTCTAACCAAAAATCCTGGGGTTAACAATTAAGTGACAGGCACTAAGCAAACAACGACCATTACATTTCAATCAAAATTTGAATCACAAAGGGACCGCATTTTTGATGGACAAGTATCCATAAAAAGAAAAGGACCAATGAAATTTGTTTATTGTTTAATATAAATATACAAACTTATGAAGTACCATCATTTCATTGTATCATGTCTTACATTAACTTCCTCTCCGATGATAAAGCCACAGCACTTGCCTTGGAACTGCGAGAAACAAATCTTATTAAGATGAAGCGGGAATTGGATGATGAAGATAGCGATGGCGAGCTATTTTTTGATCAGCAGATGACGGCCATGCTGTGTCATGTAAGAACCTCAGGCAGTGTTTCTATGACAAATAAGACTTCTAAGGGAAAGAAGATGATTACAGAGGCCAACTATCACAAAATGTTAGTCTTTGCGTAAGTATATATTCATCATTATAAATATTCTTACCCTTTATTTAGAGATATTAATTCGGGAGACATGTTCGTGATGTTTACCAAGTCTGAAGCTGAAACGAAAGTGCTTCTCAGAATGGCTGGACACGGAATTGCTATAGGAAAAATCGTTATGGTTCTTGACCCAGAGTATACAAAGCTGACTTTGGGTCAGACCTGCATTATTAAATCAAGAAATGCTTTGGTAGATGCAGAGTTGGATGATGGGAGAATAGCGCTTCGTCCAATAGAGCTACAGAATGATAGCAGCTTCAAGTTTTTTTGTGAAGCAATCGACGCCTCAGTTATTAAATTCGTAGCGATTTTTTCAAGTACCTGCTGTAGTGGCAACCTCTGTGATGGTGCATATGGAATGCCATGCAGTATTTGTATGGATGCCAAAGCCAGCGAGAGATGGAATATTACCGTCATTTTTAAGCTTCTGAAAATAAAGAAGAAAATGGAGGTTACATCTACGACGTTGACAAAATACCTGTTTGAAAGAGAAGCTCTCAATGTAAGTATATTTTAGTTTATAAGCCTTGATGTGCGCTATGAATTTAATACAATCTTTTAAGCTTTAATTGTCATATGCATTATAACCCTAAATTAATGCTAAATTTAGACTCACTATTTCAATTTTACTTGAATCAATTTGTAAACCACTTGGATTTTCTTAATAACTAGTATATATTTGTTGTATTCTTAAGAAATATTTAACCATGATCTGACTTTATCTTATGTAGTGTTTGCGTGGTGGCATAAGTAATACAATCTGTATATTTCTAATTTAATATTACATACGTTGTTTATTTGAGTAGTTATAGTAAATTTGTTTAGATGCCTATCTCCTCTATTAACTCGCAGGAGTTGCGACATAAAGGTATGAAGAAGCTCCAAGATATCCAACTGTGGAAAATATATGGCTGGTCACGAGGAACCGATGATACTTTCTCGGATATTAAGAAATTCAATGTTGTTCGAATGGTTCCAATTGGAGAATTTCAAAAAATCCAACTGGCGATGGCTGAAAATGAAACAAATTACGCAGCTGGACCCTCAGAAAGAATTGCCAGACTTATTTAAATACTTTTCAACGTTTGTTATTGTGCTTGTAATTTTTTTGTATGTGTAAGAAATATCAATAATTATTTTAATTACAATTAAATAGTATGTGATACATAAAAATATGATATTTACCACATCGCTAGAAATAATGCAAAGTTGGTATTTAAACATTTTTATTATCTATATCTATTCGGAAAATCATTCACATTTATAAACTCAATTTTAAATGATAGCCTTACACTTATAAATTTTGAATTAAATTTAATTTTTTACTTAATGCATCATTTCACAAGTAGAATAAAAAAAATTTTAATCTTTAACTATATACCGATATTGTTTTTTGAATTTTTTATTATTTATATCAATTCGGAAAATCATTCAAGGTTACAAAAACTCAATTTTAAATGATAGCAATATATTTCTAATTTAATGCGAATTGTTGTCTGACAATTTCAAAAAATATGTAGTAAGTTCGGAAACATGTCAAAATATTTTATTATAATATTTTCAATGTACGCTTTTCCCTTAAAAAATTTATTGATCAAGCTTTCAGCAATAGAATGATAATAAGTCGAAGCAGATGAAACTTATACATTATAACTCTAATTTAATGCGAATTGCTGTCTGACAATTTTAAAATTTGTAGTAAGTTTGGAAACATGTCAAAATATTTTATTATAATATTTTCAATGTACGCTTTACCCTTAAAAAAATTTATTGATCAAGCTTTCAGCAATAGAATGATAATAAGTCGAAGCAGATGAAACTTATACATTATAACTCTAATTTAATGCGAATTGCTGTCTGACAATTTTAAAATTTGTAGTAAGTTTGGAAACATGTCAAAATATTCTTTAATTTAATGCGAATTGTTTGATAGCCATACATTTATAGTATTCTATTTAAACTAATTTTTTTAATTATTCAGGTATTCGTAAAAATTGTATTCATCTAGGCTTAAATATCGATGTTTAACTTGAAATACATGTGAATCAATATTAAGATGAAATTTGTACTGATTTTTGAATTATTATGAATTCGGAAGCGAGTTCTAATACGTAAATGTATAGTTTTAGCTGTATTGTGTACTTGTAAAAATTAATTAATTAATATAGCTTTTATCTAAATACTTATTGTAAATTCAAAATGGATGCAGCATATTCAATTTGAATTGAACTACAAGTACAAAAGTTATTTTTTAAGAGTAAAAATAACATTATTACAATTATAAAAAATTATCTTTCTATCATGAACTAAATATCTTGCACATTTACATTGAATAGCAGTCAAGCGATTTTAACAATGCGGTAGTCCCAATTCAGAAGGCTACTGCAAAGTCAATTTTGACGCTATATGCATAAAAATTGCATCATTCTCTAGCTAATCAATAACTCTATGTGAAATTATTTTTTATTTTTTGGATATATCATTTCTCATTCCACCGCACCCTCCAATAGGATTTGTCAATTTTACCACTTCTCTTATAATCGATTATTATAATTTATAGGGTAGACTATCTTTGGAGACCTATAGCTCCATGATTTTTAATGCTATGGATACAGTTTAAATATCATTTGATGCGCGCTGATTACTTCTACGACAAACTAATTTTTATTTTTTCGATTTCATCAAATTTTACCATTTTTAGAGCAATAAATACGATCGAATAAAATCGTCATTTTTAATTCCCAACTAAATTTAAACATCGTTATCTCAGTACATATTTGTCCGATCGACTTTAAATTATATATCCTATTAATGACAATAAAAGTCAATTTCGACGCTATGGGTATAAATAATATACCATTCTCTAGTTAATCAATATCTCTATGTGAATTTGATTTCTTATTTTTTGGATATATTAATTTTCCTTCTATAGCAACGACGAATAGAAATTTTCAATTTTAACACTCTTCTTATAATCGATTATTATAAAACGTTAGGTTAACCTATAATTTGATAAGTAGAAATAATAAATTCATTATATCTCTAATATTAAGGTGATTTTGGGATCCAAAATTTTTTATTACTTTAAAACTGAAATAGTTTATAATCCATATATTTACCGATTGTAGCATTTTCTAAATTTAGGTTCATATTTAAATTCAATAATCGTCCGGTGGACAACCCGGGTTTATTGCTAATTTATTATTACCTATACCAATTCGCAAACGGATATAAGCATCTTCAAATTCATTTTAGGTGGTGTGAGTATATTAATACATTTAGATATAAGCTCTGACTTTGCATTTAATTCATTACCAATAACCAGAAAATAACAAATTTGTATATCTAATAATAATAATGCGAATTTGGAGTCTAAGTAGAAAAAAACATAAACATGCTAATTGCAACTGCAAACACAATTTCGATATGACATCAGTTCGAAAGCATTCAAAAAATAGTTGCGTAGATTAGTGCTAATAAAATTTGAACAAAATTTGCATTAATATTAGGTATTTTTAATATATTATATTCACTATTTGATACATAGTGTGCTATAATAGTTGTGCGCAATTTGTGGATGCAATTTTAAGCAATTATAATTTATGGCGCTTGACCACAAGCCAATCAACCAAAATTGCGGTGCTTAACTTTTAAGTTACGGGAACTAAGCAAACATTTCATTTGTAGAAATTGGTGGTTTATCATCCCAAACAATACTGAAATACATTCTAACCAAAAATCCTGGGGTTAACAATTAAGTGACAGGCACTAAGCAAACAACGACCATTACATTTCAATCAAAATTTGAATCACAAAGGGACCGCATTTTTGATGGACAAGTATCCATAAAAAGAAAAGGACCAATGAAATTTGTTTATTGTTTAATATAAATATACAAACTTATGAAGTACCATCATTTCATTGTATCATGTCTTACATTAACTTCCTCTCCGATGATAAAGCCACAGCACTTGCCTTGGAACTGCGAGAAACAAATCTTATTAAGATGAAGCGGGAATTGGATGATGAAGATAGCGATGGCGAGCTATTTTTTGATCAGCAGATGACGGCCATGCTGTGTCATGTAAGAACCTCAGGCAGTGTTTCTATGACAAATAAGACTTCTAAGGGAAAGAAGATTATTACAGAGGCCAACTATCACAAAATGTTAGTCTTTGCGTAAGTATATATTCATCATTATAAATATTCTTACCCTACATTTACAGATTTTTATTTAAATTCAATCGTTCACTTAATGCATCATTTGATGATTAGAATCAACAAATTTATCATATATCTAACACTAATCCGAAGTAGGAAAAATCGTTATGGTTCTTGACCCAGAGTATACAAAGCTGACTTTGGGTCAGACCTGCATTATTAAATCAAGAAATGCTTTGGTAGATGCAGAGTTGGATGATGGGAGAATAGCACTTCGTCCAATAGAGCTACAGAATGATAGCAGCTTCAAGTTTTTTTGTGAAGCAATCGACGCCTCAGTTATTAAATTCGTAGCGATTTTTTCAAGTACCTGCTGTAGTGGCAACCTCTGTGATGGTGCATATGGAATGCCATGCAGTATTTGTATGGATGCCAAAGCCAGCGAGAGATGGAATATTACCGTCATTTTTAAGCTTCTGAAAATAAAGAAGAAAATGGAGGTTACATCTACGACGTTGACAAAATACCTGTTTGAAAGAGAAGCTCTCAATGTAAGTATATTTTAGTTTATAAGCCTTGATGTGCGCTATGAATTTAATACAATCTTTTAAGCTTTAATTGTCATATGCATTATAACCCTAAATTAATGCTAAATTTAGACTCACTATTTCAATTTTACTTGAATCAATTTGTAAACAACTTGGATTTTCTTAATAACTAGTATATATTTGTTGTATTCTTAAGAAATATTTAACCATGATCTGACTTTATCTTATGTAGTGTTTGCGTGGTGGCATAAGTAATACAATCTGTATATTTCTAATTTAATATTACATACGTTGTTTATTTGAGTAGTTATAGTAAATTTGTTTAGATGCCTATCTCCTCTATTAACTCGCAGGAGTTGCGACATAAAGGTATGAAGAAGCTCCAAGATATCCAACTGTGGAAAATATATGGCTGGTCACGAGGAACCGATGATACTTTCTCGGATATTAAGAAATTCAATGTTGTTCGAATGGTTCCAATTGGAGAATTTCAAAAAATCCAACTGGCGATGGCTGAAAATGAAACAAATTACGCAGCTGGACCCTCAGAAAGAATTGCCAGACTTATTTAAATACTTTTCAACGTTTGTTATTGTGCTTGTAATTTTTTTGTATGTGTAAGAAATATCAATAATTATTTTAATTACAATTAAATAGTATGTGATACATAAAAATATGATATTTACCACATCGCTAGAAATAATGCAAAGTTGGTATTTAAACATTTTTATTATCTATATCTATTCGGAAAATCATTCACATTTATAAACTCAATTTTAAATGATAGCCTTACACTTATAAATTTTGAATTAAATTTAATTTTTTACTTAATGCATCATTTCACAAGTAGAATAAAAAAAATTTTAATCTTTAACTATATACCGATATTGTTTTTTGAATTTTTTATTATTTATATCAATTCGGAAAATCATTCAAGCTTACAAAAACTCAATTTTAAATGATAGCAATATATTTATAAATTTAATGCGAATTGTTGTCTGACAATTTTAAAATATGTAGTAAGTTCGGAAAAATGTCAAAATATTTGATTATAATATTTTCAATGTATGCTTTACCCTTAAAAAAATTATTGATCAGGCTTTCAGCAATAGAATGATACTAAGTCAAAACAGCATAAACTTATGCATTATAACTCTAATTTAATGCGAATTGTTGTCTGACAATTTCAAAAAATATGTAGTAAGTTCGGAAACATGTCAAAATATTTTATTATAATATTTTCAATGTACGCTTTACCCTTAAAAAAATTTATTGATCAAGCTTTCAGCAATAGAATGATAATAAGTCGAAGCAGATGAAACTTATACATTATAACTCTAATTTAATGCGAATTGCTGTCTGACAATTTTAAAATTTGTAGTAAGTTTGGAAACATGTCAAAATAAACTTTAATTTAATGCGAATTGTTTGATAGCCATACATTTATAGTATTCTATTTAAACTAATTTTTTTAATTATTCAGGTATTCGTAAAAATTGCATTCATCTAGGCTTAAATATCGATGTCTAACTTGAAATACATGTGAATCAATATTAAGATGAAATTTGTACTGATTTTTGAATTATTATGAATTCGGAAGCGAGTTCTAATACTTAAATGTATAGTTTTAGCTGTATTGTGTACTTGTAAAAATTAATTAATATAGCTTTCATCTAAATACTTATTGTAAATTCAAAATGGATGCAGCATATTCAATTTGAATTGAACTACAAGTACAAAAGTTATTTTTTAAGAGTAAAAATAACATTATTACAATTATAAAAAATTATCTTTCTATCATGAACTAAATATCTTGCACATTTACATTGAATAGCAGTCAAGCGATTTTAACAATGCGGTAGTCCCAATTCAGAAGGCTGCTGCAAAGTCAATTTTGACGCTATGGGTATAAATAATATATCATTCTCTTGCCAATCAATAGCTCCATGTGAATTTGTTTTTTATTTTTTGGATATATTAATTCTCCTTCTATCGCAACGATGAATAGAAATTTTCAATTTTAACACTTTTCTTATAATCGATTATTATAAAACATATGGTAGACTATCTTTGGAGACCTATAGCTCCTGCTGATTACTGCCGTCGCGTTTGGTAGCGTTAAGCAGCTCATGAGCACTCATTGACCTCAATGCTGATTACCCATGTAGCTTCCCGTAGCGATACGCATTTTGTGAGCTCTCATTGGTCAATAATTGGCCTCAATATGCCAGCAAGTATAAATAGCCATGTGCAGGCTTATTCGGCTGGACTCTAGAGTCTAAAAATGAATAACACTTGTACGCATTTAAAACGTAAGAACGAAGAACTCTGCAAAAGATGCAGAAAAAAACTTCGAATGTCTGTCGCTCGTGTAGCACCAATTGAAGCACTAGTTAGTGTTGATCCCGTGAGTTAACATGATTTATTATTTAAATTTTCTATTAGCTGTAAGTAGTTGTATGTCAAGAAAATCGAATTCAAACTGTTGACATGATAGATATTTTAATTGAGTAATATTAGTTAAGTAATATTTATTGGTTAGTAATTGTTTTTTTAGAATGATGCTCATGAAGCATCAGTGTGCACTAAATTTTTGCTTTGCTCTTATTTATTAGTAACATTTATTAATTTTCCGTAAGTATTAATGCTTTTAGAATGATGTTTCCCCCCCACCAGATGAAACTTCAACTGCTGCAGTTGAGGTATGCAATTTTCACTAAAATTTTAAGCACTTAAAAAATGAATTATATATATAATATTTTTCAATAGTTATTGCATCGACTTTCTTTTTGTTAATATTTGATTATTCAGCTATAAATAAATTCCAACGTTTTCCATCATCTTAAACTTGTATTTTTTAGATGAATTTTGATTCTCTTCCCATTGCTGAAGCTGCAGTTGAGGTAAGCTAGTTTTCTACATAATTTTATCTAGTATTTTTTGAAAGTCTGAAACAATTTAATTTGTGATGTAGGATCCTATTTCTTTTAAAATACTTCAGTAATTTTTAATTATAAAAGGATAACTCAGAAAATAAACCGCATCATCAACTTATATTAAATATTGTTTACGTTCTATCAATTTTAATACAGACGACAGCCTTAATATTCGATTTATTTCTAGAAATCAAAAACCAAAATAGCAACTAAATATAAATTTGACAAATATTGAGCATATCTCAATATAGCACTTAAGTTATAGTTTATTTTGTTCATTGTAAATCGCAATCTCAATGTCCTTTTGATATTATTTCTGTTGCCTAGCAACAATTTATCTATAATTAAAATTAATAAAAAACATAATTCATTTATATAAATGGACAGCTATTCCTATTACAAACCTGCTTCATTTGTTTTTTATTGTTAAATCAAAATGCGTATTATATTTATGTTCATATATTATATTATAGAGTTTTTATATATCATAGATGTTTGAACGATCAATGTTTCGATCTATTTGTATAAAAGTTTCAATAATTTTTTCTTAGAAAATATTTAATTCAATGTATTTGATGTTGAAGGAATCAATAGGATTACTGTACAATATTATTCTTTTAAATATGTATTTCTTGTTACAGTATTAGAGTTTTATTGTTAAATGATTATCTATGCAATTTTGAAGCGGCTTTCAAACAGTTTTAATACATCAAGTTGCGTGAGTCGTCTTTTTTGTTGACTTTCGAGCTATTATTTTGAATCCGATATTATTTTTGCTTCGCAATTCCATGTAGTTATTTCATAAAAATTATCGTTATTAAGAGTACAAAGTTATAATTTTTTTGGTATTGTGTTATAGTATATGGATATAAAATATTTTTAATCGATCAATGTATAAATCATCTGTTGGCTTAGCTTCATTCTTTTTTCATAGCAAATTGTTTAACTAGAATGTATTGATGTTTCAAATGGTTACTATATATAAAAACTACTTTCAAATTGTTTTAATCCATTTTTCATAGCAAATTGTTTAACTAGAATGTATTGATGTTTCAAATGGTTACTATGCAAAATTGAAACTACTTTCAAATTGTTTTAATCCACTTAGATAGCGTATATTAGTTAGTTCTTCAGTAGTTGTTCGCCATTAAAGCGTATTATATTGAATCTGATATTGTTATTGAATGTCAATTTCTTTGATAACCATTATAAAGAATTCAAAGTAGTCGTTCTCTAGTGGTCTGTCATTATAGTGTATATGTATTAAATACTTTTAATCTGTCATGGATTTCAATCTTTTTGTGTCATTGTTTCGATCGCATTTTCTTACAAAATACTAAATTAAATATATTGATGTACAATTTTTGGCTAGAGTTGTTAGGGATCAATAACATCTTTGATGTATTATTTCTTGATAAGATATATTTGCTTTATTCTATTAAGGTTTTAAAATGAATGTTTGCTTTGTAATTTTATTTTTTTATTTACTTCAAAATGTTAAGTTTCTATATATTGATGTTTGAAATTGAATCAATTGTGTTACTATATTTATATTTGATTTAAAATAATGTGCATGGATCCTTCACATGATGTATTTTTATATTTTTGTAGAACATTCGAATAATATTGGTGGTTATAATATTAATATAATTTCTTTGCAATCTGATGATTTCCTTGCACATAGAAAAACGAACTGAAATAATGTATTAATCTGTTAATCCGCAATATTTGCATTAGGTCGTAGAGGAATAAGTAGGTTCTTTTTCCTGCAGATGGAAATAGGTTGGCCAGTCTGTATATTATTGTTTAATCCTAACCTCTCCAATCGTGAAACAACAATTCGATTTGTTTGAATACTCTAAGTAGCGTAAATTCGTATTAAGTTCATTTAAGCTTTAATCCGAACTTTTGATTTTTTATTTATTTCAATTTCGTTACCTTGAGTATCTATAAGACTATTTAATGCATTTATCATTCTACATAATGTTGCTTAAGGATGTATAATTTGGTATGTAATTATTGCTATTTATTAAGAAATTCATTGTTTATTTTTTCTGATCTTAATCATTAGGATGTTGAACCATTATGTGTTGTGACTGATATTCCTTCTAATGTTGATGATTGTTATGGATGTCGACGTGCGCATGTTTCACTTCAAGAGGTGCAAATCGAGTCCGTAGTATTTCATCATTGTCTTGCATTTAAAGCAAAGGATCTGCATGGTATGACTTCTATAACTTTATGTGAATTTTGTGCTGCCTTCGTTCAAACCAAACAATGCAATTGGAATGTCGGATGGTGCTCTGCACTGTACACATTTCTTTTTAAATGTTGCGAAAATTTGTCTGAAAATTTAGCCAAAAAATTTTGGCAATGCATTCCTGCAACTCTGCGTTTAAATTGGCAACATATTAATTTTCAGCTGCCGAATTGCATTAAGGAATGTTTAAGCACTCCCCCTTTATTTATTGATGTCACGAAGGATATTATCAATTTTAAAGCATTAATGGGTACTTATAAAGCCGTCGATTTTGTTAAATGTTTAAATCAGTACCCAGCACGAACAGTAAAATGCCCTATGGGCGAACATGAATTTATTGAAAGAGCAGGTAAAATTCAATTTTGTCATTATTTGCCAAAATTTGATCCTTCTTATAAGCATTTTAAAGCTAACTATCAAGCAAATTTTCAAGGGCTCCGTGAAGATTGGAGCAGGGGTAATATAACGGTGTTAGGATCAATTCATGTTAATCCGTCTTTGTGTTATGATATTGAGCATGGTTTGTGTATACTAACTTGCAAAATGCACACTAAAGGTTCAAATTTAAAAATTGTTCATGTCCCTCGAAACCCTGTTATTGAAACAATTCCTTCGCCACATGCAGACCGATTAGGTCCAGCTACAATTCATTCGCATGTATTACATCCGGGTAAAGTTGGCTATGCCACACACAGCTGGAAATTGTATGAGGAACGTGGTGGCTACTCAGGTCTCAGTTCATGCAGTTTATCAAACAAGCCGCGCTTTGATAAGCATTCACATATTCAAATGCTATCAGAAAATTTGATTCTACAAAATAGACCCGATGTAGTTGACAATGTTTCATCGCGTGCAGGAATTGATTTTCCTGAAGATGCTCCTGATTTTTTCGTAAACCCACATGTTATAATTTCAAGTGCTGATATTAAAAAATCATTAGAAGGGTCAACGAATGTTAGCCTAATTGACTCTATTGCCCTCTCTACTGATGATTGTACTGTCAAAATTCATATAGACATGTCATTTTTAAATTTGCGAGCAGAGAATTTTAACGAGGCTGTGGTATCTTTCAATGACACTGAAGTTAACCAAAATGATAATTTACACAATGTAGCTCTTAATGAGAGTCAAATTGAACAGCATTTATTTGAAAATCAAATGTCATCAACTAACCCAGTAAGTGGTCATGTTACAATTGAGCTCCCTTCTAGGGTTGTTTTAAATTATGATTGTATTGGATTTAGTTCATTACCATATCAACCAAATTTTATGTTTTCACGTCATCCATTTCTGTATAATACATGCTATAATTTGTTTATAATACTTTTTCAAAGTAAGTCTATTTCATTTAAGGAGATTAGTGAAAAAATTAGTGACCCATGGTTGAATGCCTCCTTATTGTATTTTTATCAGAATGTCTTTAATAGGAAAAGATATTATTCAGGTAACTATATATCTCTTAAATGCCTTGATCAAATTTGCAAATTTTTCATCAGTTCATCTACTGATCAATCATGTCATTTTGAGGATGTAGCATATATTTTAGGTACTGTTCCATTTACTATCACTTTAAAATGCCGCCGCCAGGAAAATATATTTATTGTTGTAAATGACTATTTTTCAGAAACAGATATTACTAATGTAAATTGCTTAGTATTTTACACTACTGAGAGTGTATCAAGTATGAGGCGAGCAGCACCTCTTCCTAAAGCTATTGTTTGCAACGAAAAATTATTTGCAATTGCATCAATTTGCAATTCTCATAATAATTATAGACATGTTTATTCAGATTCAGATATTGAATGTATAAAATGGTGGCAGTTAAAGCATGGTTGTCTGCCAGTAAAATGTGAAAACGATATCTGTGAGATAACACGCCGAAATTGGCGTATTATAATGTATATTGCTGTTGAAAACGTTAGTTTCGAAAAGTTAAAATCAAATTACATGTCCTACATTGGAGGCCAAACTATTATGTCTTGTAATGTACATCATATACATTTAATTCGAGAAAAAGCTTGTTCAGACAAAAAATGTTGTTATTCACGAGAAATACAAGCTAGTTTATTGGATTCTGATTTAAGCATTGGGCCATATGCTCCTTGTAATTTGAAGTTGATGTATTCTTGTCCGCGGGAAGACTGCTTTGCGGGTTTGTGTAGAAAACACAGTAATGACATCTTATCTGCATATAGCAGTGAGTTTCATGTGAATGTTGTACCTCGGCCTGTTGTTATTCAAAATATGCGCACTCAGCCACGTCCATCAAGTTCAATTTTGTCAGATGTTGTAAATGAAGATGTTGTTGATACAGACATGGAAATGGAACGTGAAAATGCTGCTCAACCTTTTGAAAATTTTTTGACTTTCGGAGGTGTTGATGGCAATGAAACAGATGAAGAAGAACTTCAACCTCTCGTCTTTTCTAATGCTGGTGATGTTGCAGTTTTTGCAAAAACAAATTATATCGATGGGCATGTGCTGTTAAATCAAAACATTGGATTACTTTTCCGTAAGCAACAAAAAATTCATTCCACAATTGCCGCAAGACGTTTTTTTGAAAACATTGTTTCTACATGTAAAGGAAAGTCTATTCCAATTGTTTATCCTGAAGGAATGCTCTTTACGAGTATATTTTGGCACATGAATCATGACGGAAGTGTGACTGGTGCAATTCCTAAATTTTTGTATAAAAGAACTTCTGAAAATTCTAAATTAGGTTTTGCTGGGATTAAAGAACAAATTCTGTCACGTATTGCTAATGCTGAACTTTTGACATCCACTGATCCAAGATACATTCAGTATGCATTTGATGTTATTTTCAATTTACATTTGTCTAGTAAACCAACTCGTATTGTTCTAACTCGAGGGTTTGAAGAAGTCACTGATAACAGAAATCAAGTTATGGTTGGCGACCAAGAAGCCATTCTTCCTTTCGAAGTAGCAGACTCGCGAAAATGCGTAAATGAACTTTCACATTTGATTGCAAATGAATCCCCAACGTACTTTTTAACTTTGACTTGCAATCAATCAGAACATCCAGGTGTAAAACCAATCTTTGAAGCTGTGAAGAAATGGACAAATGAAAATTGGGAGCAATATGTAATCTTAGATATGTATAAGATGAATACACTAAAATGAAAGTACAGTCCGCCATGGTTGAGATTACGTTAGCTTGGGAGAGAGCTTCCCATTATTTGATGGAATTTATAGAGAAATCGGATGAACAGCCACTAGGTAAAATTAAAAAATTATGGTATAGGTATGAGTTTCAAGACTCACAAGGGAATCTACCTCATATTCATGCTCTTGTTTGGTG
Source organism: Hofstenia miamia (assembly GCA_900660155.1). Lineage (NCBI taxonomy): Eukaryota > Metazoa > Xenacoelomorpha > Acoela > Hofsteniidae > Hofstenia > Hofstenia miamia. The sequence continues at coordinate 21,008 of CABFPE010001664.1, forward strand.
TGCAAACAATGACAAGAATTCAAACGAGGTGAAATTTAAGGTTGCTGGTCAATCAGCATGTGTCAATAATGTATTTCACCAATTTCACGAAATGGGTATTTTTCCTTTAGTAGGAAATAATGATTTCGTTAGTTTTACTTCTAAGGTGTCTGCTATTCAAACACATTCATGCGAAAAAGCTAGGTATCGCTGTCAAAAAAAAATTAGAGATGGTAAAAAAGTGTGTCGAGTTCCACGTTATTATTCAAATGAGTATGCTTTTGAAAAGTTTGAATTGCAACACTCAGATGATGTCTGGAAGCTTTTGGTAAAATGCAATTTAGCAGGTTATTTCGGTCGATACTCGAAATTTGGTGATGTTAAGGTCCTAGACTTTGATTTTTATGAAATTTGTGCCGAACTTCGTACTGGGAAATATACTTATCCTGCTTCTAGACATGAACATTTTTGTCCAACAAATCCTTTTTTGTTTGCGTTAACTTTAAGCAGTAGCAATCTTCTTATCTGTAGTGATGTGAATGTTGCCCGCTACCTTGCAAAGTATGCTGCAGGTGTAGAGGAACGTGCTAAAATTAAATTTAAAGCTCTCACCGAAGACGAAATTGAAGCTGAAGTTGATGCTGTAAAAAATAATAAAATTACTGGTGTCAAAATTAATGATAATGCCGTCCACAAAGGTCCAAGTGGTAGATCACTGTCAAATTGTGAATCTATCTGGTGGTTGTTTGATTTGCCATATGTTGTTAAGAATACTGAGTTCATTCATGTGTCTACTCTGCCAATGGAGTGCAGACCTGGTGTTGTTGTTTTAAGACAAAAAGAATTTTCTGGTAATGCTGGTAATGTCAAATCAGAAGCTTGTCGTGTTAGAGAAGACGTCCTAAATTTGCCGCAAAATAGATGCTTTAATCACAATCAAAAACTTCTCTTAAGTGATCGGGATGTTTCAAATTATTCTCGGGATAAAATTACGGAATTTGGCATTAGGCCACCTGAGTTGACAGTCATAGGCAATCCTAAGCAATATTTTGCCTGGTTTACACGCACTCAGTTAAAAGCTGAGAAAGTTAATAACATTGTTATCAGTCCACATGAGAAGCATTTAAAAGTTGATTATATGCAATCTCCATGGATTGATGGAGAAGGTGGTTTAATCAAAGTCCGTGAGTCAGCAATTCAGCAGGTAGATGCATATCTCTCTGCCCGAATTTCAGATGATGCTGACAAAAATCAGGTAATTGACAATATTACGCTTGTACTTGATTCTATTAATGACCCTTCTGTGGTCAATCGCTTTATTGATGTTGGCAAAGATTGTGCTGTTCCTGTTTTGCCTAGAGTTTTGCCAAATAATCCATCACGTTTTTTAATTCATATTTTGTTAAGTATGACAGAATACATTACAGAAATCGATTTATTTGAATGTGGCTCAATCATTGAAGCCTTTGAACGGTTTGGCTTTAATGACCCATATGAATTGACTCGCAAGTATGTACTTGAGGAGTTAAAATTCACTCCAGGTGGTTCAAAAAATTTTGATAGACTTTTCAAAAATGCATTCGAATTGTTTTATAGTACAATAGTTGAAAAACAGTTGGTCTTTAATGCAACTCCTGTTGTTTTGTTAAGAAATCTTCAAGAAGAAGCTTCAGAAAAATTAAATACATTGTTGATGGACCGCCGTAACACATTGTGTGAGTTTTTGTTGTCAAAAAATGATATTTTTGAAATACCAAGTAAAGTTGACTTATTGGAAGGTAATGCTATTAGCTGGACTCCGTGTATTAAGCGTGCTGACAATCAATCACTTGAGTCATTTATTGAGCAAAGTGAAGCTTTAAAAGAGTTTAAAAATTCAATTGATGAGTTTCTATCTGGTGTAAATACATTTGTGTTTGGTAAGATTTTGTGTGGCCCTCCGGGTTCAGGTAAAACTCATGTTTTGAAAACTGCAGTTGCTTATGCAGTCGCAAGAGGTGTAAATGCAATCTTTACTTCTATTTCAGGCGAAAAATCTACTGAATTCGGAGGTGCACACATTCATTTGTTGTTTCCAATTCCAGTTGATGAAAGATCACCTAATATTTCTGTACAAGGCTTGGCACAATCCACAATTAGTCGTTTGATTGCTGATCCTTTAAAACTTGCTTATGTACAACGACTTGAATTAATTGCCATTGAAGAAATCGGATTAATTAGTGCTGAGTTGTATGAAATTATTAACCTAGTATTGCAGCATGTGAAATGTAATAAATCACCGTGGGGTGGTGTTCTTGTTTTGGCCTCTGGTGATCATAAACAGCTGCCGCCTGTAAATGGTTCATTGATTTGGAATAGTCCTTTATTGTTAACTAACTTTAAAGTTTTTAAATTATTGCACTATGTCCGCAGTGCATTAGACAGTAATTTGCAAAAATGCATTGAGTATTTGCGAATGAGTCATTTGAATAATGATCAAGTCAATGAAATTTGCAGTCTTATTTCATTAAATTGTTGTTTTGTGCCAACTTGGAATGATCTTGCTGATTCCAATATTTTGAGAGTGTTTGGTAAAAAAAGTGCTGAAAAAGAAGCTGTTGAAAGTTTTCACAGAAATATACGGGGTACTTTAAATGAAAATGAAATATTTTCTTCCAAAGCAGTTGATGAAATAAGTCGAGATGGTGGTAGTGTGTGGGTAGAACCTGATGATAATATAGTTCCTTTCATAAATCGTTGTGTGTTGGAACAACAAGAGTTGTTGATTTATAGAGGTGTTGTAATGAGAGCAACGTACAATGATCAAACAAAACATTTTACTCAGGGTCAACTGTGTGTTGTTGAGTCATTCAATAGTCAAGAATGTACTGTAACAGTAAAGTTTGCGCCACCTGGTACCAGGCTTATTAATAATGAAATTTTGGCTAATTGTCAAGAAGTTGTTATTCGTAAAATTACTACAAGATCTTGTCTTATTAGGCGACAAACTATTGCAAGACGTACACAGTTTCCACTCAAGCACTATGTTGCTGCTACTATTCATAAAGTAATTGGGGATACCATCCCAAATATAGCAACACAGTTTTCCTTATTGAATTCCAAATATAAACTATGGTTGAAAGAACAGTTGCTTGTTGTTTTGTCAAGAGTAAAATTTCTTGAAGGATTAACATTTGTTGGGTCTAAGCAGGATACATTGTTAGCCATCAGTACACTAGCCGCTAAAACATCTCAATGGGATACATATACAGATGAAGTAATGCTTAAGGTGGCTCGGCCTTTAGTGTTAGGTAATGAACAAACAGTTAATCGTGTTGTTGAGCAGAGACACCATATTTTCAATCCTTTCCATCGTGAGCTGCCTTCTCAACCTGCAGGATATTGTTATCTGTTAGTAAGTACAAAAAACACCGAGTTGAAATATGTTGGGGAAACATGTAATTTAAGACGGAGATTAAATGAGCACAATTCAGGTCATGGTGCTGAATTTACGCGACCTATCCATCGTCGTCCTTGGGCTCTGTACGCATATATTACAGGTTTTTCGGGAGACTATGATTCCAGAGAAAACATTGAGCAAAGACGAGATTTAGAGTTTCAGTGGCAGAGTGTAATTCGTGAGCGTCGTGCAAATATACAAAGATCTGCAGAGATTGGTTCAATTTTAATGAAAGACTATGCTGGGGCTACTATGGTTATATGTGGAGAACTCACTGTTCCACGTGAGCATTAACTAAATTTTGATTTAACCATTTTGTTGATTACCATTTTGTTGATTACCATTCTGCAATGTTTTCGATTTCTTCTTGTTTCCCTTGAGACTTTTCAACTGAGTGAAAATTTAGCTTTTGTTGATCTCCATTATGTCCTTTCCATTTTGTTGATTACCATTATGTCCTCAGCTAAATTCGCACTCTATTGACCTTTTCAACTGAGTGAAAATTTAGCTTTTGTTGATCTCCATTA